>JAZBHA010001377.1:0-22452 GCA_037464855.1 Iselma pallidipennis | reverse complement strand
TAAAATTATATAATAATTATATCTATCTGTATATATATAGGTACGTATATATAATTATTTACAACCTTAAAGCATTTCAAATAAAATAAAAAAAAAAAAATAATAGAATAAATCTCCGTCAAAACTATAATAATTTAATAAAATAAAATAAAATAAACACAAATATGCAAAATTATATATGTGCTTGAATCATAACCAGTGTAATAATTTTTTTTTTTTTAATAATACAACAAAGGATAAACGATTTTTTTTTCGTTGTAAATAATAATTGAAACTTACATGATTTTATCGTAATTGAAATTTATCTAATAACTAGATCAAGGCATTGTACGATAATGTATGAGAAAAACAAGACATATACAGGGTCACCCCAAAAAAAACACACCACTATTACAGTTGAAGTTATAAACCTTTTCATTCGAATTATTGTACGTTAATATTGCCCGTTCAAGCTAAAGCGAGCTACACACGATCCGACATAGTCAGCCTAATTAGGCATTTGATGTTGTACGTACAGACGGCCTGATACAGCACCTGATATAGTCCGGTCGCCAGGCCAGCTCTAGACACGACTTGATAGTTTGTCTGATCTGACAAAACAACTCGACCATATCAGATCGTTTGTAGCCCCCATTTAAGAGGAACTTTATCCCTTTAGACGCCTTCAACTTGTAGTTTCTAGGGTTCGATGCCAGTGGTGCACAACCCAGAAGAAGCCGAGTCGAGCACCAATATTCTACGTATTTTTGCGCCCCGACTGATCGTGAGATTCGAACCACGGTCCTGAATACTTGTTCAAGTGTTGCAGTATCACACTTTCACCTCCCTATGACAATAACTTCGTCCCTTATGTTTACTAATATTAAAACGTATTTTCAAATATTTTACACCCCGGTACGTACGTCGATTTTTACTTCTTACGATTAATAAAAAAACATGTACAGAATTAAAAAAAAGTCAAGGAACTCCTTCACTTATTCTATCTATATCTAGATAAAAGGTCCCTATTTTTAGTCTATACATAGATCTTTTTAATGTACTTCAATAACACCTGTATTATAACAGGTGTGCCAAATTATTACAAATCAAAGTGGTGAACGTATGTCTGTACCGTTATTGAGACTATTCTAAATTGAAAATACAATAGAACTCGGTTATAACGACACTTGGGGGACCTGGAAAATATAGACGTTATAGCCGGATTTCCAAATACTGAGTTAAAACAATCTAGTATTAGCAATAATATTGTATTGTTATTTATTGAAAAATCGCAATTTGAGAGAATTTTCTAACGTTATATCCGAGCTTGAGTTGGGCTATATTGACTTTAAAATCGAGTTTTCAGTGCATTGTATTTAATAGTACTAACAATAAGTTAGTTTTGACGCAATAACCAAGTTGATGTTATATCCGATGCCCGTTATAACCGAATTCCACTGTAATTAATTATATCAGTAATTTATTGATTTTTAAAAACCTAAATTATTGATTAATAATTAAACGAAAACTACGATCAACTTGCCTACTGTGATTGGCAATAATCTATTAGTTGTAAGAACCGACATACGTCTTATACACTTTCCTGTTCGGTTCATATATCGAGTGTACAATGATATTTCAAATCAAAGTGGATAATACAGATTATCGGTGATTCAACTGTCAAAGAAAATGAATTTGTTTTTTACGTACGAATCTAGCTACGACCATACGTTCGCAACTAATTACCAAACTAGGACCTAAAATAGCGTTATACACTCGGTATATAAGGGGACTCTTTGACATTGTCTAGTCTATACAATTTACGTTAATTTTCAAAGTTAATAGCATTTTTATCATAAATGTAGATAAGACGATAAATAAGACGTTTTGTAGACAATTATTATCTAGATTGGGACGATTTATCGATTAAATAATCATTAAAATAAAGCGAACAAACGATAGGAAAAACTTGAAAATTTGCAAAAATCAAAAAAGAAAATACAGAAAAAAATTAGGTCGAGGTTCCTATCTTTCTGTATCATATAAGTTTCAATTATTTCCTTTTTTTTCTTGTCTTTCCTTGAAATCATAATAATAATAATTCATAAAATCTCGATTTAATGGACAAAAAAAACTATAATGATAACAGATAAAATCCGTTAAATCGAGCTACGTTATTAAAACCAAAAAATAATAGCAAGCAATTTACGACCATCTACTACTAGATGCAAAATTTTATATAAACCATCTTTTCTAATTGAATTAAATTGAATTAAATTAAAAAAAAAAATTGACACAATCATTCAACATTCACTACATAACATCAACAAACATCTCACAAGGATTTCCCATAGCTATTTTAAATGATTGTCTACTACCGGCTATATCTTTCGATTGTCCAGCTATTTGTGTACCACTACTTTGATCAGAACCATTTGATGAACCATTACCATTACCACCACCGCCACCACCACTGGTCGGTTGTGGTTGTAATTGTATCGTTGAACGTGGACCCAATGATGTTAAATCACTATCTGATGCACTACTATGACCAGCTGCTGCATCTTTTAGATGATCAGAACCATTAGAGGAACCACCTAGACAACAAAAAAGTGGTTAAAGTTAGAAAAAACACCATTTATTAATAAATAATAATTACCACTTCCACTCAATACGGATTCTTCACGATTATAACCATACACTGTATTTTCACTAGTTGTATAAAATGGCATTGGCATATATTCTAATGGATTATATGTACCACTATATGGCATATAATTTGGTACATTTGGTAATGGACCAACTGAATCTGTATCATTTTGTATTTTTAAATTATTCATTGCTGTACATAAATCACCAAATATATAATAACATTGTTCAGAAAATGTTATTTTATTAACTGTATGTCGTATAAAACCAGCTTTTAATAAATGTGATGCATATTTACGTGCATCACGACGTTCATTAAAACCATCAACATTTGTTAATAACCAATCAATCATATCAGTACCAATAAATGCATTTGGTATTGTTATTTTCAACCACATACGATCACGTATCTCTAAACCACTATCGGGACGTTGCATTGCTTGTATTATTGTTGCCATTGGTGAATTTACTGTTAACGGTTCATCTAAATCTAAAAAAAAACAATAAAATAAATAAAATAATCTGACACACACAAAAAAACACGAAAATATAGAAAATTGTGCTAGAAGCAAAACAATTTCTTCCTCTTTCCCTAAGCGCCAGTGTGTGTACATACCAGGACCAAGAAGACACTCACGTTCATTCGCCGGCATTGTACTAGCAATCGATGTACTTGATACAGTTGAACTACTTGGTGGTCTTGCTACTGGATCACCTCTAACAGCAGCTGTATGAGCTACCCAAGCCCCTATTTAAAAAACAACTTATTATAATTTTTTCTTTTTATTATAAAAATTCTTTTTACCAGGATCAATGGGCCGGACTGGTTCTGTTCTTGGTATTGTAAAATAACCTTTAGGATTTGGATCCCAACATTTAGCAACAACTAATTTAATTGGGCTACAAGTAAATTAATTAATTAATTAGTTAATTAGTTTCTTCATAAAATGAGTTCAATTTACCCAGGTTTTTGCACAACTTCCCTTAATACACGTACAGCTTCATCATTTGACATATTTTCAAAATTAACATCATTTACTTGTAAAATCATATCGCCTGGTTCAATTCTACCATCAAGGGCCACTGCACCCCTATTTAGAAAAGAAAAAAATGATAAAAGTACAGGGTGTTTAACGGTAATTTGTCACAAAGTAGGTGGCGAAATTTGAAAGAATGTCGTAGCTTGGTTCGACCACTTGTCGATAATGTAAATTACTGGCGCTTATTAACCGACCCGTAAATTTATTGAGATTTTTTTAATAAAATATGAACCAAGCTACAGCCCTACGTGCAATGACTTAATGAGATCTTTCTATCCTAATCTTTCCACTAGAGAGCAAGTTATATCCCCTGTCTTTCTAAAAAGTGAGAGGCAACTAGTTTTTCGAACGAGAAACAAACGAGTTAGACAAGAAGAAAAGCTTCACTGTCTCATTTTTTTATCTTTCTCTCTATGCCAATAGGAAAGAGAACTCCGTGAAATTAAACACAAAACGTCAACAAATATATAAAGTACGCGTCAAGTTCGGACGTACGTTCCTAGCCCATTGCCTACTCTGACCTGAAGTAGTGCTACCTACATTAGTAGTGATTTATATACAGTATGGTCTATAAAATGTCTGGGCAAGTGAATGACCTAAGAAACGTATGCCTACATTTTAATACTCAACGTTTAATTGCATCAATTTGCATTAAAATATAAAAAAAATTAATGTTGTACAGATGGTGTTACTGCAGCAAACAGCTGAACTACCATGTACTCAAAGACATACGTTTATCATGGCAGTTTTTTTTTACTACAAAATTTGTGGAAAAAAAACTTACCCTTTCATAATTGAACCAACATAAATACCACCATCACCACCTTTATTACTTTGTCCAACAATTGATATACCCAAAAAATTAACAGTATCCATATTTAATGTTACTGTTATTATATTTAATGACATTGTTGAATCTGTTATACTTGAATATGAACTAGTACGTGATATTGCTTGTAAACGTTGTTTTCTACGTCGTTGTGGACGTTTCCGTCCAGTTACATGTAAACGACTAATACTTGAACATTCTGATAATGCTGTATGACGACCAGTTGTTTCGGATTGAAAACTTGTTGTTTCTAAATCTGAACTAACAATAGATGCAGTCTCGTATACTCTACAAACAAAACAAAACAACACACAATTAATCATCCAATATATACCATCAAGCGGAATCCTCTAGGTACAAATATGTATAGGCGAGAAGAGACTGGAGTGGGTGTGAGAATGGACAAAAACTGGTGTGTTTGGGTAGAAGTAAAGGAAGGGCTTCTTCATTATCTACAGCAGCTAAACTTCTACCAAAACACACACACTTTTTGTCTCTTTTACCTTTATACAAAATCTCTATAAAATGTTCTCACTCCCGCCCTGGCCTCTTTTCGCCTATGTACCTAGAACCTTGCCAACAACCGGTATATGACGTAAGAAACGTATGTCTATACTTGATCGCCTTTTACTAATCTGTCACCTTGAGTTAGATCAATTAGATATAGATGGCGTTACTGTAGTAGTATGTAGGCAAAGACATACGTCCGTCATGGCACACACTTGATTATTTAAAGTTTAAAAGTCAGAAAATATACCTCGGAAGATGTCCATTGATTCTTGATGCATATTTATGATGTCGTCTACCTTGTCTTGAACTAATAATACTTTCAGTATCTGTACATATTGATTCGGGTGCTTGTGGTGGTAATCTTTGTTCAGATTGATGTGTTACACCACTATCTGTACATTGTGAACCACCATCTGATTGATTTGAACCATCCGCTGATACCAACTGTAATTATTTAAAAAATAATCAAGTTAACTATGATGGTACAGAAACAAAAAATAATAATAATAATAATAATTACCCAGCTGACTACACGTCCATTAAAACATGGTAAATGGGCAGTATCATCAATAATCTCCTCTTTAACGACACTAGAAACAATTAAAAAAACAGAAAGAAAGGAAATAATTACAATTAAATCCACCTGTCAAAACAAGGTTAATTAAGACCGAACCCCCCAAATAATACATTCTATTGAATTTAAATTATATTAATAAGGTGAAATATGTTTAAATTTACCCAAAATCATCGTCCATTGATTTAAAGAAAAACTTATAATTAGGTCTATTTAAGACATTTTTAAAATCAGCTAAGGTCACTTTTTCGGGTGATATTGGTATTTTAACTAAATACGGTGTTTCTTCATCATCTATATGATAAATTACTTTTGTTTCATCCATTGTTTTTGTTTCATTAATAATTAATTTAATTAATTAATTTATTTATTTATTGTTGTTATTATTGAAAAAATTCTACACTTTGACAAGAATAACACTTCAATACAATATGGCGGACATTGTTGAAAATACACTATCCCCACCCTACCTGTCACTAGTTAAATGTAGCCCAAGTTGCAATGTTGTCATATAGTACAGTTGACGGGTCAGGGATTGGTGCGCCATCTATTGCACGATTTCAGAAGAAATGTTTGGCGCCAAATAATTTAAATATACCAATCAGTGTCAACAATCAAATTGTTTTGCAAAAGTGTAGCAGGAATTTAAATAAAAGTCGATACAATTTGCAAAAAGTTTATTCAAGCCTATTGTCGAACAATTATACATAAATTATGTATTATTATTTATATCAATCAAGTAACAGTCATTGTTAACAGTTGTTCAGCACCAAATCTAGAATCAGTATCTACGTATTTCGGTGGAGTATCATCATCATCATCATCATCATCAGATACAATTCGTTGGTTCATGACTGATCTCATTGGTAACAAAACATATCTAGGAGTATCTTTGGATTTAGATATTGTTGCATTGATTGTTGGTTCCGTTTTATTCGGTGTTAATAATTGAAATGATAATTTAATGGATAATGTTTGCTGACCTGATACATCAACAATCAATTCTACACTTTTATTTGTATTATTTTTTGAATCGAGTCTTATCGGAATCGGAGAAGAGATAGTAGTAATTGAACAATAGAAGAGTAGAATGAAGGAATACACTACTATAAGTTTCATTTTGTACTATAAACACTAGGCGATAATATTTAACAAACTAACAGCTTAACGTTACATACATATAGATCTGTGTTGTTTTGGAGGAAATCCTGTTTTTTTCTTATTATCTTTGCTCTTCCTAGCCAAGATAACCTCCACGTCCCTATCAAAATTGATGACCTACTCTAATTATAGTCAAGTTCGCTATGAGTGACAGAGTGACAGTAGATTGAGCAACAGTATAGATTATTAAACGAAAAACACCATCTCTACTGAGAAAATGCACCATCAATGAGCACTTCCAAGAACCTGCTGGACGGTCCAGAAAACAGAACATATAAATTTCGGCAATTGAGCGTGTTACGAGCATATATGCAATTACATACATAGTACTCCTAACATTTTTCCGTCATAACTCGAAAACGTGTGCATTTGAAGGAAGGGTCGATGTGGTGATGAATTGTACTGAAAAAGCAGAAGAGCCGTAGTGTATTAGAGGATCCAAAAATGATTGAATTTTCGAGAAATTTGGCATACCGTCCGTATCATATTTCCACGATAACTCTCTTTAGAATGAATCAAATGAAAAGAATTTTATACCAATTGATAGAGCAAGAAAAACTGCAGAGCCAATATTCTGTCACGTTTTGAGAGTCCTACTAGTTTTTTAAAAAACTATGATTTGAACAGTTCGAAAATTGCATTATAGGCAAAATGGTATACTCCCTCTTTGCAAAGCGTCACTGCAAGAGATGAATTCGTGGTTGCATTTCTTTCAGGCACGACGGCGAAATTTTGCATCATGCAGAACAACAGGACTATCAACAGGATGCTGTAGTCTACAAAAACATCACTACTACACAATAGAAGATGGGACAGGGCCACAATGGTGAGAAGGAGGATGAAACCTTCCTACTGCAGGATCTATCCATAATATTCCTATAGACAGCATAAAAGATCCGCATAGGACTGCTAATAGACAGAGATAAGCCATGAGTGGAAAAAAACGGGAACACAAGAAGCCTGTCTTCATAACATTTATAGTAAAATCGTGCTGCAGGAGGTAGGCGCTTATTTTGCGTACTATCATTGTAAAGAGTGTACCACGGTATTTCTCCTCGGAGTAGGCCATGACTTGTGAACGTAGTGCCGTAGCTTGGTCCGACCGCGTGTCGGTAATGCAGATCTCACGATGATTACCGACTGGTCAACTTGTTGAAAAATTAATTGACGTATTGTTTTTGCTTAAAAACTTCTTGTTTTTAAATAAATTTCGAGGAAAAAGACCCTTAATTAATTTTCATGAGTTATTATTAGTTGTGAGAATGATTTTTACATTAAAACGTCAACAACTGTCAAATTTAATAAAACCTGAAACAAGCTACGGCCCTACGTTCAAAAGTCATGGCCTACTCCGAACAGAAATACCGTGGTACCAGGGAACAGTAAATAAAGAAGTGAAACTCTAGCATTTGACGTGAAATCGGCCGCCATTACTTTGATAGTAGTGTAGACGACATAGGTCAGCTCATTCCGAACTGTGTATGAGCTCACCTTATTTTCTCCATTATGACGTATTCACGTATATGTTTTTGTCATTTTTTTGTACATTTCTCAGTTTCTTTTTGGAAATTCAACACAGTTGTGAGGGTTGTGGGTAAAAACCACGTTTTCCATAATAAATCAATAAATTCCTATGTTTTAAAAAGATATTGTTTCCGACTGATTTATATAATAGATGAAGTTGATTCTGAGAATATTAAAATATGTAAATCAGTAATGAAAAAATTAAATTAATTAATTAATTAACCACATATTCAAGAGTATTTTGCGTTTCCATCATATAGTTACTGCATTTTTCAATTGTAGCAGCAATCGCGTCCACACATTTTGCGCCTTATATGTGTATTTGAATTTCCCGCTTGGCCGCCATATTGTTGATAGTATTTCAAGGTCGCAAAAACGATTTCATAGAGAACAAAGGAGCCGACGCCGAGTTTCACTTCTTTATTTACTGTTCCCTGGTGGTACACCCTATAATAATTGTAATAATAATACATACGCGGAGTATTTGAAGAAAAATAAAGCAACATGGCAACGCCGAGTATAGAGTGCTACATTTAGATACCACAAGTCAATACCACCAATATCAACACATGAAATATTCCTAAATTTTGTGCAACGTAAAGATCTCTATATTATCGACAGTAATTTTACTTTATAATTACTACGAATTTATGTAATATTTTTCAATTTGCTCTAATACATCATGTAGAACTATTCATATTAATTCAATTTAGTGTCGAATTACTTTGAACAATTAACAAAATAACTTAGAAGAAGCATATTTTAGTAGAGAAACAAACCAAATCTAGTACAGTATAGACACCTGTCGTTAAGATCTGTCAAAAAGTAGGTCAATATTTTACTTTTTGGATACGTATGCTCATATGTTAGGAAATAATTGTAGAAATTGAAGAAATTTGTTCGTTTTCGAGGTATTTATAAGAAAAATTTTATTAATTTATTCAATTTTTTTACTAAAAATCGATAAATTACATAGTTTTTTAAATGATTTTTTGATAATTTTTGAAAAATTAATTTTCAGCATTTCCAATAAATCTAACCAAACTTGATTGAGATAAAAATGGATGAATAATAGAACAAGGAATTTATTTATTTATAACAATTATTTTTCATTATTATTATTATTATTATTATTATTCGGTATCTTATATATATTTTTATGTATATATATGGAGAATATGGCAGAAAAATTGGGTTTAGGCAATGAAGTAAGACAATTAAAAATTGGCCAAAGTTTCACTGATCCAAAATCATCAGCATTTCATTCAATCAAATGTCTGTATTCTACCCGTTAATCCGACTTGTTTTACTCATTTTTATTGTCTTGTATTTTAGATGATTTCAAGCCTGCCTCTGTTGATACGAACAAAATTGCAACAGTTGATGTTGGCAGTAATCATCAAGTAACAGTTACCGTACCACATTTAGGTAATAATTATCAAAATAAGTCTTTTTTGAGGGTATTTATTGGTTTGTTTTTTTTATATAGATGGGGCAGGTGTACCACAGACAGTATTCAAAGGATCACAACGGCCCTACCAAAAGGAATGTGTATTGATCATTGATCGTGTAACTGGTGAGATGACATTAGAGAAATTAGCATGTAATATACAAGTGAAGAAAACACGTAGTGAATCTACGAAATTACCATTACCACAACAAGGTCTAATATTATTATTTTTATTATTCCTCTTAATTTTGTTGTCGAAATTTTTGATTAACAGACAGATTAGGACAGAATAGTGAACGATCATCATCAAATCTAACATCAAGATCTCATACACCACCAATTGGTCAACGGATATCACATAAAACGAAAGTAACTAGTGGTAGTCGACGTCCAGATAGACAAATTACACATTTAGTGCCAAAACATTCACCATTACATGCCAGTCCGAATTATCCATCACCTGGACATCACAATAAAAGTCCTAAACGTGATAATCACGAGTAAATATTCACAATAATAATAATAATAATAATAATAATCGAAATAATAATAATAATTGTTTGCAGGAATCATAATCCAAGTACTTTGGCAAGTTTGCCAATGATTGGTGTTGATGATTTTGATTCACCAGCAGCAACAACACAAACACAATCTAGTAATAATAATAATAATAATAGTAATAATAGTCAAGCACCAACAATATCTCATCAAACTAATGAGAAATCACCAAGTTTCCTTTTATTCGATGATGATAATGATGATGGTGGTATAGGTGATAATAATGTTGATGATATTGGTGAAATTACTGATACATCATCATCTAGTAGTGATAGTGATTCAGATCCAGATAATACAGTGATAGAGAAACATAAATTTAATAATAATAATAATAATAATAGTAGTAGTAGTAGTAAAACAACAACAACAACAACACAAAATGGCCATACGAATAGTGAAAATACAACAAAATTACCAACACATTTGCTCAACGAAGATTTATGTTTATCAGAATCAGGATCTGATTCTGATTAGTTTATTTAGAAAATAAAGAAATAACGATGATAATAATTGGGGGAAAAACAATGCAAAGAAACGAAAATGATATACAATCGACTGCGGCAATGATTATATGGTAAATGAGACGAATATTTGTTATCAACATAAGAATTATGTAATACTTCTGTATGATATTGATAGAAATACATACGAAATGCATTCTTAAATTTATTAGTATTTTTATGATAACACTTCGTAATTGTTGTGATAAGAAAACAATAACATAACTAGGCAACCAGTAATACACGAGCCACTGGTGGGACATTAGAACTACTCTGATGTTCAATTATTCAGTTTTTTCAGTTGAATTTAACGAATCACCTCCAAATTACTGAAATTATTAAAATGTTTTTTATATTCACTTTCTAAAAATACAATTACTGGGACAAATCAAGTAATTTAAAAATACATATATTCGATCATCTAAAGTAGTTACAATGAATAGTAGGTCAAAATTGCTACAACTAATTGTAGCTCGGACAAGTTTTACCCCATATTTCCAGTTTTACTAGGATAATAACAATTTAAATGAAACTATAGAATATAATCAATACGATAATTATTAATTTGTGTGGTTTTGCTAGTTTTTAATGCAAATAATAGTTGATTTTCGGTAGTTGGAGCTACGTGACCTTGACATTGCGTCATCAAGGTCGCGTAGTAGGGCGAGTAGATCAAATGCAACACAACAAATTCTAACCTCAATCATGACAGAATCGAATATTTTCGAAATTCTATTAAATTCCACAAATAATTCCAATTTAATTAACGATATTAATTATCCAAAATTACATCCAGAAACGGCGAATTTAATTGCACATAATTTTACCGAAATTATTTACGACAGTTTAAAGAACAAGTCAAGTAATTCAACAACAAAACGAGTCAACGTTTTGGTAATTTTTTTTGTATAAATAATAATAAAATCGAGGGAAAATCAATGACTGGTGAGTGTTTTTACAGAAATTCCTACAAAATTTCTCATGTAGCAGTCGAAGAAATCATTTAGAAATCAATGAGAAAAACTACCAAATTTTTTTGAATTCTATTGATAATAATGGGACGAAATTGGATGAATTTCATAGGAAAATCTCGAAAGAATATCAAGAATTACCTACAGATTTATATACAACCGTTAGCAATTTTAATCGATTAAAGAATACAAGACATCGAAATAAAAACCAAAGACTCAGTATAGTTTCCCAATTGATTTTTGCCCCCCCAATTTGATTTTTTGATTCGATATTATTTTCCAGGATTAATAAGAAAACACGATGAAGATCAATTGAAACGAGTCGATTTCCCGATAAAATACACAAATCAAATTCTCCATTTCCACGAAACTAGTGATAGTATAATTGGACAGTTATTTAACACTATCAGTGATGGTAATTGTGATGAGATTTTAGTGGAGAATCATCAAGAATATAGTCGTGATTATCGTGAAAAACAAATCAAATTCTGTTATGCTCTATATAATTTAAATGAATTGACAAAATTACAACAATTCTGCCAACAAATCTCAACCTATCAGGATTTCGAAAGATTTGAGATGAATTTCATTAAAAATCTAGTGATTCTATTGAAAGATAATGATGAATTTATTGAATTTTTATATAAAACATTTCATTTATTTTATAAAAAAATATTAATAGAATATTGTACGAAACTGTTAACAGTAGATGGTCAAGAAGAGTCTTTAATATTGAGTCGAGATTTTGAAATTTTTAGAATTCTCTGTTTGAAAAATACCAATATTCGCAATGAACTCAACAATTTACTGACACAATTATATTTTCACAGTTATTGTAATCTTAACTTGTTGAAATTCCAGCAATTATTATTGGAAATATAAATTGAACAACTTAATTACTTACTTTACTAATTGTAAGTCAAGAAAAGCTTATTATCACAGTTAATCGGAATCGAATTCTTCATCTTCATCTTTCAGTTGTGGCACAACACTTGATACCGTTGGTCGTAGATCGAGTTCGGGTAATTCAGATGGTGAAGAAGTCCGTAACCGTTCATCAATTTCATCGATTGTAATCTTCGATTTTTCATTATTTTCATTGTCTGTTTCATTACAGTTTCTCGATTTTTGTACTTGAAATGATAAACTTAACCATTCAATTTCAGTTTTATTGATTTCTAAATCAACCATATCGGCTAATTCGACTAATTTCTTACGGAAATTCTTCAATTTATCCAATACAGAAATGGTATTGTTACGATTAATTACCATTGATTGGGGGAGAAGTTGTGAATGTTTTATGCCTTGTGAAATAAGGGTATTAGGTGTGGGTTCCTTATCATTATTCACATATACTCGTGGTACAACAATTTGTTTGCCTTTACCTAAATCAGTCACAAGGGGGCTATCAGTTTGTTGTTGAGATATAGTTGTATTTGCTTTAGGGGCGGTTTCTTCACAGGACTTTTTGTATTTTCTTTTTATTCCCCGTGTCCTTTTCCCTTTTCTAGGCATTTTTTACGAATTTCTCTTCCAGATATGCCCTGAAATGTAATTATTAATGTTTCTATACAATGACAGTACGTTGAAAGTGAATTACCCCTTTAAACCTAAGGGGTAGTGGGATTTAAATAGTTATGTACCTTAACTGGCGTTTTTATCTTATTTTCTTCTCTTTTTCTTTAAATTGTTTATTTTACAATAAGTGTTATCAATTTTCAAAATATAAACATAACCTCTTTAGAATCGAGTGTTTTTTAGATTTCAAAGTTGGCTACACTGTATAAATCTAGGGATTTTATTGATTTTATGTTGAAAAACTTAAAGAAACAGCGCCATCTGTCTATACTAGTAGTAATTTCTACGCCATTTTTGTAATATCTGGGTGCGTTTTATAAATCTACCACTTGCTCGAATAGAATCTGTTCGAATGCTCGAGTAGACGAAACCCCGATTTAATTTTAAGAAATTTAATTTTTTATCACCCACGTCCATTATAGATTGTGGAACGGATGCTGCGGAACAAGTGGTAGGAGCACTGTGTACAATGTCAGCAAAAACTAAAACTGTTTTAAGAAAATAATTTTTTACTCGCACAGCACCCCTACTCGAAATATCCACGGGCCGCCACTGGTACAGTCTGTTCTTGGTCTGTTCTATGGTGTAGTTCGAGCGTTCGAGCCAAGGATAAGATTAAAAAACGCACCCCTTTGTTGTTGTTGGTGTTTTTCTTCATGTTGTTGTAAATGTACGAAAAAAGGGGCATGATTTGTGACAATCCCCAAAAATGTATCAAAAACTGGACATTGGTACAAACCACACATTGGCCCCCTTCGCAGGTATATTATTGTACTTTGTTTTGGTTAAAACTTCAACTATAATATATTGCGTTTTTGCTCATTTTAGACCGCAGCATGGTTATCAACTGTCAGCATAATAAACGGGAGTTTGTTTTTCTGTCCAGCAGAATGGATTCAACGAGCTTCGCGCCAGGAGTCTACTAAACTTAGCCCTTCTAGAAGATTTGTTTGAGGTTATGACAACTCCAACAACATGCAGCAATTTGTAAGCTCCTTAAAGACTCATATCACGGATGGCCGTTTTCGCGATAAGTTATACAACACACGGGAGTAATTGCGAAGCAGATGTTTTTGTGCTATTAACTTGCAAACTTTGAATCTTCCTTAAAAATACTTTTTTGTTAGTATATGTGATTTTTCAATCTTTTTAACAAATACATATCTATAACAAAGTAAATGTTTTTCTTTATTATGAGTACAACATTCACTTACAAAGAGTAGAAGTGGTATGTATTCAAATTTCCCGCCTTTATCCTGGTTTCAGCCGAGAAATCGAGGAATTATAAAACGCGCCCCTTTATTGCTGTATTTGGCAAGATGGCGTCCATCCTGAAATTATCCAAATCAGTGGCTAAATTATCGAAAAATGCCAATATTTTGCAGGTAATTCCATCAAATTCCAATTAAAAATCAATAATTCCCAATCGTATTATAATTTTAAAGTATATTTGATTATTACGTTTGTAATATTACGTAATTCGGTGACATAACCTCACTTATTATATTTGATGTAAAATTTACGAAAATCTCATAAAATTAACAAAGAAAATCACCTGTTTTAGGTACCGAAAACTTTACGTAATGCTTCAACACACCCCCAACCCAAACAGGTTCTAGTTAATGTACCACCAACAAAAGTCACCACATTAGATTCAGGTAAGTCTACCCTTAGATTCCATCAATGGTTATCTAATCAGTGTATTTTGTTTGTTGGTTTTTCAATATTAAAGGTATACGTGTGGCCACTGAAGATTGGGGCTCACAGACAGCAACAGTTGGTATATGGATTGATGCTGGTAGTCGTTACGAGAATGCCAAGAACAATGGTGTTGCCCATTTTATGGAACATATGGCTTTTAAGGTTGAAAGCTCTTATTTTTTTGTACAGAAATTTTCATATTTGTATATTTTAATTGGTTATAGGGTACAAAACAACGTAGTCAAACCCAATTGGAGATAGAAATCGAAGATTTAGGTGCACAATTGAATGCATATACAAGTCGTGAACAAACAGTTTATTATTCAAAATGTTTAACAAAAGATGTACCAAAAGCATTAGAAATATTAGGTGATATTGTACAGAATGCTAAATTAGGTGATGCAGAAATTGAACGTGAACGTGGTGTTATATTACGTGAAATGCAAGAAGTTGAATCGAATCTACAAGAAGTTGTATTCGATCATTTACATGCAATTGCCTATCAAGGAACACCATTAGCTAATACGATCCTAGGTCAGTTGGTTTTATCAATTTTTGTGTTAAAATTCTTGATAATAATTAATTATTATAATTTAGGTCCAACTGCCAATATTCGTTCAATCAATGCATCCGATTTACGGTCATATTTAGACTCGCATTATAAGGCGTCTCGTGTGGTTATTGCCGGTGCTGGTGGTGTTAATCACGAAGAATTGGTCCGATTAACCGAGTCCCATTTGAGTGGTTTAAGTAATTTGCTGTAATTACTCAATTAATCCCAAATAATTATTATTATTATTATTTTGTAGATAATACTTATCCTGGAGAAATTCCAATTTTATCACCATGTCGTTATACTGGTTCCGAGATACGTGTCCGTGATGATTCATTACCATTGGCACATATTGCTATAGCTGTTGAAGGTGCTGGTTGGACCGATCCAGATACATTAACATTAATGGTAGCATCAACATTATTGGGTGCATGGGATCGTTCACAAGCTTCAGCTAAACAAAATGCTACAACATTGGCACGTGCTAGTGCTGAAGGGGATTTATGTCATTCGTTCCAAAGTTTCAATACTTGCTACAAGGTATTGGTTTATTTGCCCTTTTTTTTCAAAATAAATATTTTGTAATTTTGATAGGATACTGGATTGTGGGGTATTTATTTCGTTTCGGATCCATTAAAACTTGAAGATATGGTATTTAATATACAACAAGAATTTATACGTTTAGCTACTAGTTGTACAGAAGGTGAAGTTGAACGTGCTAAAGCTGTATTAACGGCGAATACTTTATTACAATTGGATACATCGACTGCAGTTTGTGAAGATATCGGTATATAATTTATTTATATTTATTGTTAATTTTGTTAATTTTTTTGTTGAATTTTAGGTCGTCAAATGTTATGTTATGGTCGCCGTTTACCACCCCATGAATTAGCACATCGTATCAATTCAATAACAGCACAAAATGTACGTGATGTTTGCTATAAATATATCTACGATAGGTGTCCAGCTGTTGCTGCTGTTGGACCGGTTGAACAATTACCCGATTATAATAGAATTCGTAGTTCAATGTATTGGCTTCGGGTCTAAAATTTTGAATGAAAAATATCCAATAAAACAGCATTGATAATAGAGAAAATTTGGAGTTCTGTATATAAATTGAAAGTTACTATACTTGGGTATTTATGTTAATTTTAATAAAATTTCTGTCTGTTTATTGTAGGTATTTTTGTGTGTTTTTCTCTTCTTGGAATTGACCTGGACTTTGAAGATTTACCTCTCCTGAGTTTCCTGTTTCATATCCTATCCTATTAAATTCTTATTATGTAAGTATTTTTTTATGTTATCCTTTTTTTGTGGCTGAAAATCTGTCAAATATCTGTTCAGTTTCGATTTTTCTTGCGACACTGCGACCCGAGAGTCTATTGAGTGGACTGAGAGCGTTTGCTCTACGGTCCGAGAGTCG
The DNA here is from genome assembly GCA_037464855.1 of Iselma pallidipennis. NCBI lineage: Eukaryota > Metazoa > Arthropoda > Insecta > Coleoptera > Meloidae > Iselma > Iselma pallidipennis. The sequence continues at coordinate 5,452 of JAZBHA010001377.1, read as the reverse complement.
CCATTAAGTTGCTTAAGAGACTCAAGATGCGGAAATTGTGAAAACTACCATTCTAACAAAACGCCAACAATGATCAGTTTTAATAAAATACGTATCCAACTACGTTCTCAGTCCATTTACTACGTTAAACTATGCTTATAATCTAATAAAAATGTAGTGTCTGTCTGTACAATCGATTTTTTGTCGTAATAGAGACAGGGATGATAGAATATACGATCCCGAGACCAAATCGACAATTTTTAGAAGTGTTGTCTATCTGTTTGTTTGTTTGAGAAATGTTGGCGCTAAAACGGCTAGTTCGTTTGCAATGAGACTTGACAGTTTTAAAGAAGAGACTTCCAGAAGTAATCTGCACTTTGTTTCATCTGAATCAGTTTATTAGAAGCCGAAATATGACCGCGTGCCTTGGCGCGTCACTCGCTCGCCTGAGTAACGTGTGTTGTGCGCTGCGTTCTGTAGGTTACTTCGTCGTGCAAAAAATTAAGGCCTTATTATCCTGAGATCGTAATGTACTTGAATATTTATTATTAATTATTAACAATATAAGTGTAATCAATAATTAATTATTAATTTATATATTATCATCTAATTCAGCAACTTGTAATATTGCTTGTTGAATCATCCGTTTCAATCGATTTTGATTTTCTCGTGATTGTAAACTACGTAATTCGCTAGCTACAAAATTTCCAAATACTTGAAATTCATCTGATGATGATGATTTACCAACTATTTGTACTGTTTTTCTTAACATCTGTTTTGGTATGTTGTTGTTGTTGTTATTATTAGATGGTAGTTTCCTTTTTTTGGGTCTTTGTTGTACAATTTCGGGTATCTCTTCTTCTTCTTCTTCTTCTTCGGTAGTTTCTGAACTTACTGTTGTGCCGGCTTCCTGATATTCCTCTTTCTAAAAGACAATACCAGTTATGTTTTAAATTAATCAGTTTAACAATTGATCAAAAGGTCTGTGTGAGAGCTGGCTTAGAGTACTGTCACGTTGGCGCACCGCCCCATGCACTGGCGTAGTTTGAGACACTGCGCGAAGCTTGGGGTTCCAATGAGACTGCACCCTTAACAGTAATGACAACTATATGTCGATATTATACTAATAATGATGAGATCTTACCATTTTGTGGATAGTTTTCTGATGGGAATTATCACAACGGAGAAAACTGACCGCATTGAAAAACTCCCATGAAGGATAGTAAACTTTGTCGGTTCCATCATCACCATTGCGGTTTCTTTTCATTTTTCTTAAATGTTGATGCATTTGTGTCCGTAGATTATGTAATTTTCGATGGATTTCAGTTTCATTAGTATCAAATATTTGTGCTAGTGTTCTGATTGTATCTTGTTTCATTGTTCTGTTTCTGTAATTATCACTTTTAAAATCCCATAATTCAGGATGTGCCTTCCAATGGGCTATTAATGAATAAGTTTCCCTTTTGGACCATTCTCTTTTATCACTCATGGTATACGATAAATAGGTACAAACATATATAAATAATAATATTGATAACACAATAATAAAGTGATAAGTCTAGGAAGCACTGTCTGGACACTGTACTGTCAATACATCTGTTTATTTTCACTGTCGGTAATACAGAGTAGACCTTTACAACTTTCCGAGAGACGCTCTCGCTGATACAGTCGAACCAGTGGCGCAACTAGAAATGCATAGTTAGGAGACAAGGCGTAATTATAGAACTAAATTTCCGTATAGACGGGTGTCCCTTATACTGTTAGACATTTGTTAGAAAGTGTTTAAGTTATAGTTTACGGTGTATTGGATTACTGACAATAAAGGTACGACTAGACGGGCAAGTAACTTGCGACATTTCTTGCGCAAGCAAATTGCGAGAGAAATGCACCCGTTTTTTGTAAATTACTCTCGGGACACGTTTTGCAGGAGCACTCGTTCATTCTCTCGCGCAAAAACACTCATGAACTTCTAAGTACTGGAAAATTAATAAAAAAAAAATAGCCTACCATATCGGCGGTTCTTGTAACAAAATGTCTTATCAATTAGCTAAATATCCTATTGTGTTGCCAGTTTCAATAGATTCTCTTGTGCGTTATAATAAACAAATAAATAAAATTCGAGAAGTGACTTTATTGATTTTTATTTTTTTCAAATATTTGCATAGCATCAGAATACATTATCTCTTCCATGGATAGTGTCACTCTACGTCAATGGTTGCGTTCATGGTAGAGAAAAAGTGACGAGCGACGAGCGACGAGCGACGATCAACCATCGCTACAAGCGACATTTAAGAAATACGTGTACTCTTATGGACCGGTCTCGTCGCTTGTAGCGTTCTTCTACTATAGTCAATTCATTCTGTTTGTTCCCATTTTTATTAGGCAACCCATTCTGCTGGTAATGCAAGATGCACGAGGTGCCGAATGGGTTGCCTAATAAAAATGAGAACAAACAGAATGAATTGTACAGCTCCACTTGAATACATGCATTTGTTTTCTTCGCTTGGTGCGTCCCTCACAGTTTCTCATCCAACATGTTCACACCTAAAGATACCGGTTTCGAGTTGATGTGGAACATTCTCTACTATAGTAACACAGCTTATATGGAATGTTCCCAGAGATAGTTTTCTGTAGTTATCAGTTAAAATCGTGAAATTATAGGGAATCATTAAAATGTTTTAAAAAGCTTATTTGTGGAAAAGCTATTGATAAGAGCTTTCTCTATCATCTGCCTACAATTTGTCTTTTAAAATTGCAAGTTTATCTAAAGATTATTATTAGATCAACTATATGTTCGAATAACTGTGATCAGTGATTAAAGAGTAGAGTATTGTGTACTTTTTTCAAATTGCCTCTTGATCAGATTCTCTTAAATTAGTTAAAGCTGTAAAATATGTCCAAGATGAACGAACGATCTGTAATAGAAAAATCATTATAAAGCTATTTTGTTTTTTTTTTTGTTTTTTTGGTTTTATGGAAAATTACCCCACTAAGTGTAATAACATTAACTGGTACTATACCACAAATAATTAGTACTAATGGTTCTTTTATATTTATCATAAAAAATAATAAATCTTTTTTGAATTGTTGTGGACAATCGGTCCAATTAGTTTCAAATACACCGTAACACAGTTTTTCACTCTACAAAAGAAAACACGTTTATTCTTCAAGGGATTGCGTACATTATTACGTCCGAACCGTCTGTCCCGTCAAAAATTGGAGACATTATTGGGTACGTCCAGCGAGGCTAAACTCTTACATGTTGGAACTTATTATTAGTAAAGTTGTCAGCCGTTGAGACTCAGCACAAATGTAGGTTGTAAGAGCGCTTAGCCTCGCTGGACATACCCATCGATTCTTATAGGAGTGTTGAATGGAAACTTGTCCGGACGGATGAGACGGACGGACGGACAGTTTGGACATAGGGTGCGGAGTAGAAAACCAAATGTATACGTACTTTAATAATAATTTGATTTCCAAACCAACAATATAGAACTATTTGGAAAAAAATTAGACACTCATAAGAAAGTAAAGCCAACAGTTCTGCAGCAGGTAGTGTAGTCTAAAAGAAGAAAAAAGCTTTACTAATTAATAATAATAATGATAATAATAATAATAATAGCGGTTGGACAGACCACTGATACAACAAATGTTGTCATACAAATCACTGTGACAGAGAAAACGAACTGTAACATTACGATTCGATTGAAAACCTTTAAAAGTTGTTGCGAATAATTTAATATTAATCGATGATGTTCAACACGATCTATTAATATTCTCTTCAAATAATTATAATCCATAACATATTGTCGATTATTTTCATTAATCATATTAACAATATCATCATACAGTACATCATATTGTGCTCCAATTTGTACCATATTGATAGCAAAAAATGTATCTATAACAATATTATTAAATGCACAATACGTTAAACCAATTGATTGTATCAAATAAACACATTCAAAATAATATGGACGTTGATAATTAAATGGTAACCATACAGGCCATGGTAAATGTATACCATTTCGATTAAATAATGGTGTTATTAATAATAATATTCCACAAATGAATGCTACCGAAAAGAATAATATAAAGATTTTTTTTGATAATTGAATACAATTTTTTAAAATTATCATTTGTTTATTATTTTTCGGTTGAAATCTTTGATTATTTAAATAATTAAATATTGTTTGTATTTGTTGAAATTTTCGGCGAAATATAAAATTCTTTATTATTGCACCAATTGTATTTGGTAACATTGATAAAACACCACTAATTTCTACGTATTTTTCTATATTGATTATAATATAACCTGTTTCCATTATAATATAAATTATCATTAATATTATTATCAATAATTTATAGAATTTATAGAATTTTTCATTTGGATATTGCCATAAACCAGCAATTTTAAATAGTTTTATATTAAAGGATACACTGTCTTTTAAATCAATTGCCATTTTTCGTTGTACTTGTATACCAACAAAGTATAACAGACAAATTGAAATATTCTTTGTTGAGACTCCTACTTTTATAACAGTTGTTGTTAATAAATAAATCAACAATTTTCAAAGACTTAATTATATTTAAGTGCATATTTTTGAACGGTATGACAATTTTCTAAATCACATTCGATTTGATTTAAGTATATCTAGATATTATAATTGCCGAGATCTATTTATTTGTATTGATGGAAAATTGAAAATAATTGGAATTTAAATTGCTCCAAATAATTGATATTACATCCCTGTCACACGGGCAAAATAAATTGTAATTTAACCAAGAATCAGAACTCTATTCAGCTAAATTGCCATCAGCTGTTTGTTCACGAAACACACAACTTACACATGACAATCTACGCCTTGCGCGTGCGTTAATTGTAATTGTGAAACGCCCGTGTGTCAGGGTACAATTCATCAATATTTCAATTTGTATTGATCTTGTCGTTAAATTGAAATGTATTTCGCCCGTGTGACAGGGACCTTATATCGATCGACTAGAAACTGCATAAATTTATTTGTAAATTGATAGAATATCGTAGGAAAACTCTTAAGATCAAGACATACAACAAGTTTTAATCACAATTAAGCGCTTAATCGTCATTTACTCAGCCGTATGTATAGACCAAGACTTAATCATGATTACCACTTACAAAGGGTGTTTGATATGCACTTTTGAACATTTTATTGTGAAGTTCGAAAATAGATTGGTTTGGTGGTGTTTGTGACTAGTGGCAGAAAATCTGTTTCAAATAAGATTTTTTTCTACTACAGTGCGGAATGACAGTTTTTCTGACAAGGAAACTGACGCTGAAAGTAGGCTTTTGCTGCACTATTTACTTTCCGCACGCACTTTCCGCACGCATTTTCCGCACGCACTTTCCGCACGCTGATAAAAGCATAGGGTAATTCCGGTATAGATGCCCCAGTTAAGGAAAAATCGTCCGTATTTTTTTGTTTTAAGAGATAGG
>JAZBHA010001376.1:11083-22466 GCA_037464855.1 Iselma pallidipennis | reverse complement strand
GGACACCGGCATTGCGAGGACTTTGATTTTCTCAGTGACTAAAGAAACATATGTTCCACATACCTCTCGCCGGCGACGGCACCGGCGTGTGTACAAAGCTTCATAAGGAAACATTGCCCTCGGGGGCTTCTCCGGGTTCGCCGACGACCGGCGTACGTGTTCAGACCTCCATTTGATTACATTGCATCCGGCGCCGGTGCCGTCGACGACGACGGTTTCGCCGGCGTGTGTACAAACGGCCTAACGCGAATGATCTCCTATATGATTCAATGGCTGATCTACATCATCATTTTAAACCAAGGTCTACTGTAGAAATCGGCCGACTATTATTTACGTGGACTTGCTCCGCAACAAATTTGAACTAACAATAAGCTAATCTGCATTGCTGACCTAATCAAAGACAAATCTTTTTGATTTATTGCTTCCTTTGAGCTGAAATATCGTTACACCCGCTGCACATTTTTGTGTAATTTGGTCAAAGAAACTAGAACAACAAGATGCAACTTAAAAAAAAATGTGTCTAGGTATATTAATATCAGTCAAGTATGAATGCTAAGTGGAGGACTTACTATCAAGTCTACCAAATTTAAAATCTTTAATTTCAATGTAAATTCGTATAAAATAAGGGTAGAAATCTGAACGCTCACAGACAGATGCTCATACATATTTTAATAGCAATGTGTTCACCTATCTGAATCCAAGATAATCTTGAAAAGTGAACTGGGAAGGACTTAAAACCTATATATGTATAGTATATTGACCTATCGACAAGATTTCCCAATCTTCTTATAGTACTTGGTTTCTTGGTTTCTTTGAGGCAGAATGGAAGGCAGACGAATAAATTTTCAATAAATGTGTGTGGAAACAAGAAAATTTCTTCCACAACAATTATTCTCCTTTTTACTATTCCAGAAAAGTAAATTATGATATTATCTATTAAACTATTTTCCTTCTCATTATAAGAGATCAAAACAATTTCTGTGCATGTTGAATGGATTATATTATTATTTATGTTAAAAGGCAAAACTTCTATTCTAGAACTTCAGTAATACGAGTACGGTTGAAAATTTCATCACATCTAAAGCACATATTTGTCAAATTCTTTCTTTGATAAAAAAAAAATTATATTTCTCTTGAATGCTATCTTAGTATTTAGATAAAAATATTATATCTTGAATTTTGTTGCTCCCTTATTATGATGCTCTTCTGCTCCGGTTTCGTTTTCTTTAACATGTATATATGTATTCTAAGTATGTACCTTTAAAGGCTCTTGCTTCTTCATGGTTGAGTAGTATTTTGTTTTTAATTAAAAGCCAAGTCTGATGTTGATATATTACCATTTCATGAAGTTGGCTTGATATAAGAGTCTAGAAGTTTAGATAACAGATGGTCATATGTTATCGTGGTCGTGGAATTTGCATTATTAACAAAATTTATATAAAGTTCAGATGGTGTAGGCTTATAGAAATGAAGGTAGTCGTGGTGGTGGTGGTGGTGGCGGTTTTCGACTTTATAATAAGCCAATTTTAATGAGCAAGCACGTAGTATATGTATATAACTATATGTATCTATATTATACTCGTATAGTACGTCTTATGTTATTCCTTTATCCAGAAAAAATAAACGAATGTGGTTAATGATACGTGAACTCTTATAAAATTTTTAAAATGGAGGAAAAATTGACATTGTAAATACCTATTTATGGATATTGTGCACATAAAGTTGAGGAAATATCACTATATTATAATTTCCTCCATAAAGTTTTGGTAAAGTGAAAAATGATCTTAGTAGGTTGTGACTTTTAAAAGTGAACCCGATAAAGTGCAAACACAAAAGAAATTTCACTACCATAAACTGTCACTTTGATTACTGTGTGTTGGTAGGTACTGGAGAGATTTTCGTTACAGAGCTAAATCTTGGCAGCAAGCAATAAATACATGATATCTTACCATTTTCTGTACGTTTAGTTGTATTCTAAGCGACTAGATATTAATATTGTAGTAAAATTTAATAATGAAACGTTATTTGTTGCATTCTGATGTAACATAGTTATTTGAAATATACAGACATCAACGAAATAATCTCTCTCAGGAATATCTTTGTAACATTAAACGTCAAAGAACTTGGAAACGTACCCAATTACGTACATAAATTGCCACGTACATGCCGCCATTCATGCATCAGAAAACGCGTTTATTATTAAATTAATCAAAAGATACTTCAACACATAGGCACTATTCGCTTTCAATTTAGTTGAGAAGAACTAAAAGTAACTGGTTTGTTAATTGCTAGATTTGAAGAAACATTTCTTAAACAAAATATTTGAATAATTTACTCGCTAATCAAAACTCTGCTTGTTTCATTAGATTTTAGAGCGTTGATTGAAGAAGAAAGTTAAATAAAAGTGTGGAGAGTAAAGCAATTTAATTTGTTTCTATTCACCCTATGGTACCAAATCCAACCCGTAATGTGAATTTTGTGGACAAAATTTAATTATGATACGACTTATTATTATTTTTAAACATTTATTTCTAAATTATAACTCTCCTTTTTTTTGTTACATCAATTACATAATAAGTAGTAAAAAATCAAGTTCTCTGAAATTTAATTATAAATGAAAATAATAATAATAATATTAATAATGCTAATAATAAATAATAGTTGAGGAACATATTTCTTATACACACTGAGCTGTTGGTTCACCGACATTTCTCACAAGTACTGTTGAAGCCCTTCTAGCAGATATCCATTGGGAGGCCCTTCGGCCTAAAGACCCTAGTCATACTTTCTCTTCGCCATTAGCTGGATACGATGATCTAACAAACTGTGAATATAAAGTTGAATTTAAAAAGAAATGAATTTTAATTGAATTTCGTGTGTATCTATAGGAGCAGAAGGAATTTTAACACAAGAATTGAAACGGTTTTTTAAAAATTGCATAAAATTTAAAGCCCATTTCGCCACACTAATAAGAAAGATTCGCTACCATTATGGTATTTTTACAGCAATTGTAATCAGTCACAGCAAAAATTCACTAGTATTTCTCGTCTAATGTATTCAGTGCATAACTAGGATGACTTAAAGTGAATAAGCGAAAATGTATAGAAATGTAGCAAATTCCCTCTTTAACGACCACCAGCGGTTTAGTTAAAAATCGACCGAAATTAATGTTAAATCCTCCATCTACTCTACATTCTAGTGATTCGAGACCTTTTCTATGAATTAGAGGCCAATTTTGGTAGAATATCCGTACATTAAAACTCTAATTTCAGGAACAGTAACCATTAGGTCACAAAGTTGCCCGTTTCACAAATAATGTAACAATAGGTAGAAGATACAGGTATGTACATGGGATAAATGATTGCGGTCAACTTGAAAAACACTAAAAAGGGTACAAAAACAATAGAATTTTTTGTAAAGATGGTCGTTAAGAGAGACTTTATGTGTGTAACTGGAAGATAAGAGAATAGAAATGTTAGTTATAGTACCTTACGTACCGATACGGTGGTAACTGTACAAGAACTGGCTCTAGGACGGAACATGATCGCCCTCCATTTCCGCTTTACCTGAGCTATTACCTGAAATAAAATTACGAAAATTCTCCTTTTTATAGAGTGGAAACTTGTAAAATAAATATGAGAAACTTGAAATGAGTGTTGAAGCTTGTTTGTAAAAGGTAATTTGAATAATTAGGTATGCAGAAATTTGTTGTATTTTTGACTACAATTCCATCTTCAAGAGTTACTTACTTTCAATACCTTTTCTTTAACTAAGAGATAAAATTTAATTTTTTTCGATGTAAAATGGTAACTTGAATTTAGGAAAAAACTGAAAATTATTAGTCGTATGCCTGGGACACACTCGAATGAGTATGCGGCGCACATGCATATGCATGCATATTGTCAGTATGAACAGAAATTGTAGTCGTAGCCACTCAAATTCAGAGTCACGTGACTGATGAACTAACTAATAACTGCCAACTTTGATTTGCCGACTAATGTGTAATACAAAGATGGGAATATGAAATACTGTTCTGTCAATAGTGTTCTTATGCCACACGTTTGGTCATGTGACTGTAAAGATTAATGGCAGTGACTGTAGACAAAAATTTGTCGCCCTCGCATGCGAAGCTCTCGCTGCCGTCCATCCATTCGGCTGATCTAAACCGACAATTTTGTCGACAAATCTATTAACAGAGCTACAAATTATCATCTATCTATCTATCTAACCACTGTTTTCAACGTACGCTTAATCATTCCAATACATTTTCCACACTGATTGTGAGCGTGCAAGTGGCGTACTTTCCCTTTGAATGGACCAAAAAGTCGACATAATTTAATTGACGCCATTTGCATTCGCGAGTGCTCACGAGAGGCTCCACATGCGGCGACAAGCTACGAATGCATCGTATACACTTGAATATGCGTACGCCCTCCCGACATTTCGCCGCATACTCATTCAAGTGTGGCTCAGCGATTGAGATTATATAACATTTGCAATCAGTAAAGTCAGACAAAAGCATTAGTTACGGTTGAAAATACTAACAATTTTAATTTTTTTTCACGTTTTTTAACACATAAATAGCGTGTATTCTGTTGCCATTGGCTACAAATTAGACTATTTATATTCATAGTTTTTATAATGAAAGAAACCAGCTACTATATACAATGTACGTTAATATAACAACAACAACAAAACTCGCTACTCACGACAAATTAATGTATTTTTCTTTAAAATTTAAAACTCACCTCCCCATTGCAGAAACAGAAGAGAATTGCCACACAAAGACCCTATAAGAACAAACAGACGAATTAATCACAGACATAAAGACATGCAATCAAAGCGAGAAACATAGAAGCTATTAGAGCTTCTGTAATCATGTTTCCGGATGTTGTGAAATCAATACAGTCAGTCTTAAGGTTTGAAGAGACGGCATTATGGTTGAATTGATAGAAGGATGTTTACCAACTCACTATTACCGTATTTGTTTTTATTAAAAAAAAATTAAATATTTTTTTGTAGTATGACGTAAATAACTTTTGGTGGATGCGCCGGGTAAATTAATCACAACCTTTACAATATTTTTATTGACAATTTTCTGGGGCATATTTAAGAAAAATTCATACCAGCAATATTGCAATTTGTAATATGATCAATAAATACACTGCATTTTCATATACAATACATAGTATGTGTCCTAAATGAAAATGGCAACAAAGCAAGAAAGGCCGCCAATTTATTGTTGCAGTTTTAGTAATACTTATATTACATATATATGCACTGTAACTTCCAACATAGCTATCGCTTTCCAATTTATAGCTATATCTGGAGCGAGATAGCACGTAGGACGATTCCCCCTTCACACGGTGTTATCTCGCTTCACCACACGCATCTTCGCTATGCATTTCGTTCGCGCCCATGTCATTCCGACCACACTGTGGCTGCACTCAGGTTGTATATTGAAATCAAATGGCAATTACTTCGATTATATCAGAAACGTATTAGTTGATAAAATATAAAATATTATATGTACTATCGACTTTGAGATAGTAGTTTCTTAATTTTTGCTAGAATTAATGTGTTTGGCATAAAACTCACTTTTTTCTATACTGATAGAATTGTTGAATTAGAGAATATGAAAATTTTACGTATATCACAAATAATTCATGCTAAGGCTTTCCGCAAATTAAGTCCAGACACTCTAAGAATTTTATTCAATTGTATTTAACTTTTATTTGACAGCTTCATATTTTTATAGGAGCGGGATTGTTTGATAGTTCGATTATATTTTTGTGTTCTATTGAGCTCTATTCGATGTGAGCTGCAAATGGAACCTTTAAGTAGCTTGTGCTTAATACCTGCGTAGTCTACGATACATTTAATGTGCGGTCAGCCTAATACAACTCATTACACATCATTAGTTTGCATTTTATATCTATACAGTAGACAAGTGTATAGATTGTATATCGTTTAGGAATTCCTTATGAACTAGAGCACCAAATAATTTTTGAGAAAATAAGAGCTGTAAAGTGTTATTTGGACAGCGGTCCTGAAGTAGAACTCGCTTAGAACAACATCTCTGATACATCACTAAAAAACCTCTCTATAACGTCATTATTTTCTCACACTCTTTTGAATGTCGTTATAACTACAATATTTTTCTGTCAGAGCAACCAAATATCACATTTTACAAAATAACGTTAAATCCAATAATTAGAATGTTAACTTTAGCAGAAGAGAATATAATAAAAGTCTATTTCTCTCTTGTGATTGAATAGTGTCGTAAAAATCACAATTTGAAATACATTGTTTTATCAAGGTGACACACAACGGTCGTAATGTATAAAAATCCAACCCTTTTCTTGTTTCATCATGATTCTTTAGTTACATCGTAACACATACAATTTCCAGAAATAGAAAACGTAACGTAGGTAATATCAGATTTTTATTATTTTATTTCTAACATTAAATTTTCTTTTATATGCTTTATAATGATTAATTTGAAGAAAAGAGGGGAAAAAAGACAATTTAATATAATTTTATGGATTCATAAGAGATACCTTAATTTTAATTAATTTAAACATTTTTTATAAGTAGGACAAATAATAATAATAATAACAATAATACGCAATAATACCAACAATTACCTGTAAAGATGCTGTAACAGCTGAAACAACTTCATAGACATATTCCCATGGATGATTATTAGGTGGTCTAAATGGTGTTAAAAGATAATTTAAGCCTAGTAGTGGTACTAGCAGCATTGTAGCTCTGGAAATATTGAATTTGTTTATCAATAAATTAATTGACAAGAATGTATAAAATGAGATGATAAACCTGAGTGCTTGTAGAGATGTTCGCGATGCTCCAGGATTTGTACCACCAGTTGCAGGACCATGCCGTAATTTAATCAATAAAACACGTACAATATTTCCAAGGAATATACAGTTTAAACATACAGTAATCACAACAGGAATTTGAAGGATTATGTTGTATTTACAATCGTCCATCCAACATCTATAAAGAAATGATGATTGTTTTCGTTTAATGAATCCACTAAAGTGGATAAAAACTAAAAAGGTACAGGAAGGCAAAAAATGCAAATTAAATTTTTTAGGTTTCTGGCTTCCGATAACAAAAGCTTTTCTTGCTATACCTAGGTACATTTTTTCTTCTTGCCGTCTTTTCTACTTTAGAGAAAATTGTAAATCTAGTCCGACCGACAGAGAATTTCACTCCCTTTTATCGGTTTTTTTTCTTGTGTGTGTGTATGCGTATGTGTTGAATATCCGGAAGTGCCGACACATATATACACACTTGAATTGGATATTACAAGGAATTGGTTTTTCTCTACCTGGAAAAGTGTAGTGACGAATACTTTGTAGATTTTTCTGATAGTTGAAACTAGTAACAAACGTGTCGATGATGATAAAAGGAAATTTCTGAAAGAATTTTATGTATTGGAAGTAAATATGTTCGATTTCTGTATCGTACAAGCCATAAACTGTACTATCACTAAAAATAGGAAGCTGCAAAACGCGAAAATTGTAAAATTTGAAAACTCACAACATTACAATATTGAATCCTAATACCGTTCGGAGTGATTGAGGCGTTTTTCAAGATTTTCTTGTCTAGACTCAGATTTTTTTTTATCAATGAATAGACGGAATTGTCCGTTCCATATATATAAGCCTTATTGCGTTTTATGTCTAAAGTTGAAAAGAAAATCAACAGGTCAATGTTGTTCAAAGAAAACTCATCATTAATCACCACTTGTAAGAATTTACGACAATTTTCAATTGGCTGAGCTAAAACGAAAAGAATGAGCTTTTCAAATTCTCTCTTCAATGTGTTGTACAATAAGTTCTTGATTTAAGCGGTCAATTCGTTCTAGAAAGTCTAACCATAAGTAGAGCTTATTCCTACCTTGCGTAAATCGACGCTCACCTAACTCCATGTTCAATTAAAAAATCGAGTTTTTCCGCAACGGGAATACTAAATACTATATATTAGAAAATGAAATCAAATTGCGCTGATATCTGGTAATTTTGAGGTGTGCGCAGTCGCTTCCTCTTTTTCGAACAAAATTTAGCGGTACCACTTCATCCTAACGTACTGTACTGTACTTTGAAAAGATCCCTTTTGTATTAGGCAAATTGTAAAATGCCAACAAATAATCAGCCATAACGAAATATGTGCTCTGACACTTACATTCCGCCGGCATTTTATTATTTGTTTAGTCAAAACACAAGAAAGCTATAACTTATGTTCGTTTTGTCGGCTTTTTATCAAATGCTTAGGCATTTTATAAAACACCTAATTTCACATTATGCCAACGACATATGCACCTCAACATGTAGGTAGTTCGTATAAATGAAAGTTTTCCATGTAATTTTTTGAAATATCTCTTTGTATGTCCATGGTGTAGATAATTAACAGAAAGTTAGATAACTGAGATTTAGTGATATTGTTTCCCTTCATATTATTCATTTTTTTTAAAGATGTAATTATAATGTTTTTCTGACTTTTATTCCAATCTATCTATCTATATGAACTTTGGCGCGTTGAAAGAAAGATGTTGTTTGAAGACGACAAACTGTGATCAATTTTACTGGAAACAACAATTAAAGCCCATCTTCTATGTTACTATTGTAATATCAAAAAGAGAAATATCCCTTTATCTTGGAACAACATAATCTGTCCGAATAACTAAATGTTAACAATAAAAGCCTTGATAGATTTTCTTTTTAAGTTGTCATCGAAAATTGTGTTTCTTTCATTTTCTTTTAGCTCCTTCTAGTTCTTAAAATATTCCATTTCAGTGGTGGTTGACGGCAACAGCAACAAAAACATATCCTTCACATTCTAGAGATGACATTCATGAGAGCCTTTCACGTTTGATGTAAATTTAAGTCGACACAAAACACGAAACAAGTAAATTACATTTACGAAAACCGTTAAAGTAGGGGATGTTTGGCAGTATATTACTACCCCACAATATACCTATAGTGACTTCCAGTTAGCTTCTTTGTCCCTCCATCTATCTAGATGTCTTTCTATGTTTGTGTTTGTGTTTAATATAATGACATCATTATTAATCATGAAAGTGATTTGAAATTTTATTGTTTTGGCGATTTGAGGTTTTGACATGCTGTCAAGGGTAGGTAGAGCAGATAGGCTATTTTTGTAAATATTTCTGGATAGCGGAATGAAATGGTGGACAATTTTGACGGTCATTTTATAAATGTTGACAGAATTTTGTGTTTGAATGTGTGCTAAAAATAATGAACAATAAGACTGATTTAGATTGGGAATACATGTAAATAAAGAGCGACAATAGTGTGGACGATAAGAAGCAAAAGCTTGAGACGTTTATTATGAAAATTCGCTTTCTAATGATTAGTGAGTGAAATAAAAACTATGAGATTTCGAACGTATACAAACTAAACATACCATGCGATTCAAACGCAACTCTACATCTTCATCTTTATCTTTATCTTCTTCTTGCTGTTTATGGATATCGATAAAGAAATTGCAATTCAAGCGTCCTCACTCTTTGAGGATTTGTTTGCTCCGCCCAGCAAGCAAGCGGGACATTTAAATCATATATCTATCCTTCTTCCTGCCGCAAATCTATATCTCTGTTCTTTACTATGTGAACTTATCTACTATTGGTCGAGTTTGTTAGCTGTAAATGGGTGGGAAGAAGCTACAAATGAAGATGAAGATGTAGAGTTGCGCTTGAATTGCACGGATATTTGAGGTCGTTAGTTGTGTCGATAAATTTAAGGATGATACTTAAATCTTTAAAAATTGTACAATAATTTCCTAAAGCATAAACAAAACGTGCTTGCTCAGGTATTCAATCTTCGATCATTGATAGTCACGAATTTTCACATTTCGCTTCGTAGTTTTCGTTTTATAAGACAAATTTTTTTCATTGTTTTTAATAATATTCCTAATTTTCTTCTTCATTACAATGAGACATATGGTAAGAGCTCCTTACTAATAAATCATGTTAAATCCATGGAAGCAGAAAATATGACAAGAATTTTTTTTTGCTACAATACGTAGGTACATTAAGAAAAAATGGCATAACGTAGCAAATTCCCAAACTGTTTTCTCATACAATAATAAACCTTTTATTACAGCACTCGCGTAGCACCTGCATATTTTCGTTTAAGTCAATAAAATAGACGCAGATAATCTATTTATGACAGGATTATAATACTCTCTGTTATATTTCGCTTTTTATCCCCATTTTTCTTTTATTTTCTAGGAAGGCAATATTATATAAGCCTATCAAAAATTCACGATGTTTCTTTGTGATTATCGGTAAAGATTTGTAAGAGACATGATAAGAATAAAACAACAATACAGTCGATATAAATCAGGCATGCCAATATTGTTCTCCAATATTGGACTGTATACGTGAAATAGGAGGGAAACTCATGAAAATCAACATAACACTATAATAAGGTTAGGACGGTTGTCTGTGATTACAGCAACCCTGAAAGGGGCTAAATTTGGGAGGCGGTGACTCTCTCTACTTAATGGAAGACAGTGGCGATAGTAAGGCAGCAAAGGGCAAACAATTTTGTCCTCCTATATTAATACATGTAAGAGTCTCCCTTAAGAGTCAATTAAGAATTGAGATTGATGTCAATTTACGAAAGAGGGGGTTCTTTTAGTTCTATTATTGATTTTGAATATTTTAATTAAATTTTTTCATCAAATACTTACTGGCCAACTTCTTCCATTGTTTCACCGAAATGATCGCGAACTGGTGCATAAATTGATGCCGTTAATAATGGTATGCCCCATCCTAAGATTAACATGCAGTTTAAAAGGCGCCGTTCTGATATAAACGCTGATACTAGGACTGTGTGTAAATAAACACCTTCACATAACATCCATGAATAATTTGAAACTAAAAAGCTATAAAGGACAACATGTAGAACTCTGCACCATAACTGAAACAATAAAACAGGGACAATTAAAAAAAAACATAAATCAATATTAGTATAATTCGTGACAATCATCAATTTTCGGATAGTTGTTGGGGTGCGTCCATTTTCTAGAATAACACGAATTGTCATTTTTCTATATATCCGTTCACATAATGAATGTTGACAAAACAAGATAATAAAATACAAATTTTGTTTATAAAAGTTGAATATTTATTTGTTTACGTAAAGGATGATCGTTTTTGATGGATAGATGGATGCAATTACAAAATGAAGACTTGAATCAGTAATGCACAAATTATGAGGGTGGCCGGAATTTAACATTCAATCCACGAATTTATACAATAATTTTTTTCGGACTCTTTCATAAAAATAGAGGTTCAACTTTAGAGTTCTAATGGGTCAGACACACTTGA
>JAZBHA010001376.1:0-10959 GCA_037464855.1 Iselma pallidipennis | reverse complement strand
AACTCAGTTATATAAAAGCTGCGAACGCTATAGTGGGAGCGATTTAGTGAAAGACTTGCAAGTAGGAAAGACAAAAATTGTTGTGTTTGGGTAGAAGTTTACCTGCACATCACATAAATGTAACATTTTATGAAAATTTATCTTAAGTCTATAAAACGTTGATTTTAGTTAGAGAGTTACGGTGCACCTCACTATAATCTTGGATACCGTATAAACTCGTCTATCGTAATAATCGTCAAAATTCTTTGCGTTTTGCGTGTAATAGATAGGACACACTTGAATGAGTATGCGGACGCAACAGCTCATGTATATTCATGTTTATTCGATGCATTCGTAGCTTCTCTTCGCATGTGTAGTATTTCGTGAGCCCCTACGGATGCGAATGGTGAAAACTGAAGTTCGTCGGCTTTTGGCTCTCGCTCAAGGAAGATATGCGTCGACCGAATCTCTGTCCACACTGAGCACATACGCATACTCATATGAGCTCACGATCGTTCACAGCATACTTATTCAAATGTGTCCCAGGCATAAAAAATCTTCCATTGTGATGATAGATTAGTTAGTTGGCATGTCAGATTAATAGCTTGGTAACAAAAGATTCGAAGTTATAGTGGTACACGCGTACTACAAACTGTACTTATCTTTTAGTTCATTGCATGACAACTTATTTGCAAGCGCATAAGTGATAGTTACTACTATTGTCAAAGACGGTTACCTGGTTCATAACGGACCAATCTCTATTGGCTCCCGTATTTTATCGAAAGCTTTATACTGTATGAGTTTTTCCGATTTAATTCATATCGGACCATTAATAGCATCTCGAGTATTTGCGTAAACTGGCTACTGACAAATTAGAATACCGTAAAATACTCATAGTTGAGGCAAGAATGTACGTTTGTCCTAACATACTTGATCATAAATCTTCTAGATCACTTGGTAGTTAGCAATTTGTTACAGAATACAGTCGATTTTTAAACCGTATTTTTTTTTACTTTTTCATTCTTTTTCCTCAAATTTATTATAGATAATGGATTAACGTGTGGATGTTATAAATTATTTCAAATTTGAGAACCGTTACAAATAAACTGCGAAAAAGATTGTAAGAAACAACCTTTTATTAGTTTACGAATACAATTCTTGTTGTTCACAAAATTTATAGACCAACTGGTTTAAATCATAATTTGCTGTCGGTTTACATTGATTTTCTCACTTCTTTCATTCACATCAGTTTGGAATTTAATTATAAATTTGACAAAATTTTGCACCTGACGCTCCATTTAACTAATTGATTATCATCAAGCGAAAAAAAAACAAACACATTTCTAGTTTCCATTAAATTGTAAATGTAATGGCTTCGATAATCAATGTTTCTATTATTTAGTTGATGGTTTGTTTTAATTAAATTATAGTGGTTGTCCATTCTGGGTCAATCTTGTTGTTAAGACTGTCTATATCGACAATATATTAACTAAAATTCTTCTATATGTTATTTGAGCAATTTAGATAATTCCCTGAAGGACACTTTGTGGACTAGTACCATGGTCGTTACCGATAGGAAAGTTTGAGATAAAGTATTCGATTAATTATTAACTTGTTGGATGAAAGGGGAAAACGGATAGAATACCTACCTTTTCGTCAAATAGGGAATCATGAACGTTTGATATTTGAACTGACTATTTATCTTGATTAATGGAATGAAAATTGTGTAGGGATTCTAGTTAAATTAAAGTCCAATTTTTATTAATTTGCAAAAAACTTGGCTTTATTAGGTCGAATTTCTACGTAAAGCATCAATTCAATTTTTTTTTTTTTTTAAGAGTGGTATAAGTCCAGTTTTACAAAAAAAGAAATTAGTTAACGCTGGTTGTAGTTACAGTATGGTGTCTTTGTCTTAGTACTAAAACATCGGCAAATGTGTATGGAAGTGAACCGCAGCCATTATAGCTGCCTTCGGTTATTTCAGTATGGTTTTGGTACGAGATTCTAGGTGCATGAGGTCACAATGATGAGGTCACAATGATTCAGGAGTGGGTAGAGTCAACTGGAAACTAGCCAACGTGTTGGTGCTTATGCTTCGATCATATGAGCTCATATCAATGCGCATGCCCGGCTGGCGTGCACCACTTCGCGACCTGGTGCCTCAGAAGCAACAGTCGAACGGTTTATAGTGCACGAGGGCGAAAAGTGTGAATAGAGTGCATAAACCGAAGGCAGCTTATAGTTAGAATCGTGTCCATATGGGACGGTGATAGCTAAATTATACTCCAACCTCCCAATGTAAATTTCCAGATACGACGAAGTGGTGCGTTAACTAACAATAAGCGTCACAACTCTATTACTCATTGTCCGGCTAGATAGGAAGATTGGAAAAATCCGGATAATCAGACCTGGGAATGTGTATTGATGTTTTCTGCGGGAGACCCAACTGATAAGGCGCCTCTGTGTGGAGCACAACCTGCACATTTGCTTGTGGCGGTCCTATACATAAGTCAACTATTATAGAGACTACGTTTTCACTAATTGGTCCTACTAGTAAAAAAGTTAATTCATCTGTTTCATTATTCTTATTTTTATACAGGACCATTCACTAATAAAACGATGTGAGTGCTTTCATATTTCTGTGGCTGTCTATCAGGTTAAGACATGTCTATTCTTATAGAGAGACTTCATTTGCTTTTTCTTATGCATAAAAAAATGATTATCTGTCACCGTCTTTCGTGAACCCTAACTGGCTTGACAGCGCTGGCAAGATTTTTCTCGAGACAGCACTGTCATAGCACTGTCTCGTCAGTAAGACTCATTGTGGTACCACCAGTTTCCTGCCAATGTACAATTTCAGCTATTTCCATAAAGAAGATCTGTTGATAATTTGTTTTCTGCATCAACATTCAACCGCTTTGAAATAAAAATGTTACGTTAATGTTTTTTTATGCTTTTCTTTCTTTTCTTCTTTTGGATCTTTCACAACTCTCAGTAAGAAAATGTCACTAATGCTACGAGTAACTGCTTGATGACAAGACAGATGACCGAACATAAGCCGTGCAACTCTATATCGTTATCTTTATCTTCTTCTTGCTCTTTATGGATATCGATAAAGAAATGGCAATTCAAGCGTCCTCACTCTTTAAGACTTCGCTTGCTCCGCCCAGGAAGCTTAAGCGGGCCATTTGAATCATATATCTATTCTTGTTCCTATCGCAAGTTTATATCTCTGTTCTTTACTGTGTGAACCTATCTACTATTGGCCGAGTTTGTCAGCTGTAAATGGGTGGGGAGAAGGTAAAGATAAAGATGAAGATGTGGAATTCGTTTGAATTGAAATTAACTGACGAGCAACTCATTAGAGATAAAGACGAAGATGTACAGTTGCGTTTGAATTGCACGGAAGGTCTGCATACTTGATAGTTGTCGACAGAAATGGCGTCTCCGTTACTGTCTGGTCGAACCGTCGAGTTAGGCTCGAAATAAAAAAAAAAGCAAAAATGGAAAAACGTCAGCCACTTCTTTACTTTAGACAGATATTAAAAACAATTATTATTTCAAAGAGCAAATGAGAAATTGAAATTTTAGTTGCAAAATCATTCTAATTGCAACGACTGCTCGAATCAGGAATCGCTACAATTTTCGTGAATTTTATAATAAGAGCTGTGTAGTGATTTGTTTTCATGTATGTATTTGAGGTTTGAAGTCATTCGTGTTTTGAGGTTGGAATGCTTTTCTGACTAAAATAAAACTTCTTTTAAAAATAAAAAGCCCCTAATACATTTTTTACATTTTTAAGTCAAAGGGAATTTTGTACCGTCCATAATATCACTTTTTGTGCATAACTGAAGCCATATAAGTACTTTATTTTGAGTTTAAATGTGCTCTAAACAACAAAAGATAATAAAGTTATGAGAAGCATTTCCTATTTAAGCGAAACGCCATATACGGACAGAAGAAATGTTTGAAACTTTGGCGAGAAGTTATTGTGAACAAATCCATATAACGTAACTTCTGCAACGATAAAATGATTTACTAGAACTAGATATAGGTATGTATGTATGTATCAAATACCTGCATAGATGCCTGTATGCATATTGTAACTACCGTTTGTATTTATGTGTTATATGATAATACAGTTGCGGTTTTCATGTGATTTTAGCTTAAAAGCTTAAATCTGGAATGATGAATACTTCAAAGGGTTCAATCCATAATCGGATCATTTAATTTTAGGATTAACTGTGGTTATATGCTAACTCACCAACGTAAAATAATAATATTAATTTATTTCTAATTCTACAATAATCGATTATAGATTTTATTGGATTATTTCTACCACTTTTTTTTAAGAAAAACGAATTTAGAACCAATTTCCATTATTATTTCTATTATATTTTCACATCTGATCATTCTATAAAGAAGTAATAAGGAAAAAAAGGTTTTATAATTGGAACGAAAAAAAGTTGTGCCCATCTGTGGAAATAAATTCGTTAATTTAATGAGTGGAAAAATGCTTTGAATTTATTACACCTTTTTTACTTATTATTGGAAACGATACCAGGGATTTCAATTTCTCCTTTTTCCACAGAACCGTCAAGGAATTGACAAGAATTTAAATGAAAATTTATAATAGAATTAATCGTTACATCTCTCCCACCCCGCATGGAAAATAATAATAATAATAATAATAATGATTATAAATAAATTGTCTGGGACGTGATGTAATAAATGGTCTGAAGTATAAGAGATGACTGTATTAAAAAATGACAACAGGACGATGATATCTTTAGCACTAATTTATTAAAGGGTACACAACAGCAAAATATGTAGCTTTCAAAATTAACAAAGACATCTTCATTTTTTAATAAAATGAATTTCCACATACAGGGAACACATTTGATCTATATTTCAAACTGTCTACAATTTTTTTTTCTTGATATCATTTTTATAAATGCATCCACTCTATACAGACATGTATCTTTTATCAACTTCAGGATATCAGAATTTATTTTTCAACGTAGACGTTTTATTTATACACTTGATACAGCTAAATGTAGTTAATCTACCGTTCACCTATTTTGCTTCTCGTGAAAGAATTTCCATGATAAATGTATACAAGAAAAGCAAGGATCAACTATAGTAGGTACTCCTGTAGTTAATATTTTACATATCTTACAAATTGCCATGAATCTATCAAAAACTTATTGTTAGTCAGTATTGGCACATTTTTTAGTAGATAGCCTCCTATTACGTATGACCCCCCATCATCATTTTTAGTCAATTCTCTAAATTCGAAAAGTTCCCTTTTACCTCATCTTTCTCAGGTTAAATAAATATTTCTTTATAATCTGTGCTATTTTTTTGTGAATTTTATCAAGAATTCATACAGGGGTTAAATCTTGAAACCACGTATAGGACCCAAAAAATTGAGCAGATTTTTTTTATACAATAAGGCCATACCGACCGTATGGCCTCGTTTTCGAGAAAAAAGGTATTGAAAATTTGGCCAACCGTTTGAGAGCCGCTGGAATCGAATGTTTTAGATGCTGGAGAAATTTGCTTATCGGTAAACAATTGTGTCTATGCGACTGTCAGACAGGTGTAATGAAGCGACGTATATACAGTTCTCAATTGTCAGTTCATTGAGTATGTTGATTGGCGTGTGTATTGTAGGTGAATTTGGACCGTTTGTTAACTTCTGCTTATTAAATATTATTATTTATTAATTAGTTTAGTATTTAGTAGTTGTATTATTGTGCACGGTATGAAGAATTAGACGCCGACTGTCACATAGCTATTAAAAACCCATTTAATGTGGTTGCCAACCATTTGATGGTCACTGATTGAAATTTTTATTAAATTCTCGGAAAACCTAAAAAAAGCGACAAAAACCATCGAAATGGTCACACAGGATAAAATTACAACGAAATTCTTTACCACTAACATTGTTCCAACTAGCATTTACATACAGTAACATAAAAATTTTACTGCTCCCATTGGATACAAGCAGACATCTTTCTATCGATTGATTCTGTTTTTCTGCTGTTGATAAAAAGACGATGATGGAACAAAAATTGAAACCATCTACCTTTAATAAATTCAATAAAATTTCACCTTTATGTATATTTTACAGAAAAAAAACACCGTTATTGAATATCTTCTTACTATAACTTAGTTTTATCAGTTTCAACAAAAGTTTATTCATTATAGATATGTAGTTCAAATTCCTTACCATTTATACAACAAACCAATATAGATTGAGCTCATCCCGTAGGACATGGAAACAATATTAATGTGGACGAAAGTTGAATTTTCTCTTTTTTCTTTGTATGTGTTTCATGTAATTTACTTCGACACACCCAGGATATTGACTTTGTTCAAAAACAAAAGATCCCTCTCGATTGGAGAACATTGTTAATTTTAGATTTATATTTATTTATTCGGTTCTCTATTAATTATTGTTATTTTTAAAATTTGGCTTTGTGAAACACACACCTTTCATAAACATATAGAGTATGTAATTTAAAAAAGTGATGGTCAAGTGTGTATTGATTTTTAATGACATAAGTAACATATGTGTGTTTGTCACTGATTACCAGTCCGTCACATAAAGCTACTTTATCAATGGACTAGTTTCATAATCAACTTTAAAGTACTTTAACTTGTAAAGTCATATTATAAGTTCAGTACATAATATGAAAAAGAGATAAGGCATGTTTCTAGATAGACAAGTGTGTATGTGCATTTAGGCGGACCTATGGATTTGTAATAAAGTCGACTTGAAGTTGATTAGTAAACCGGCTCATTACCCCATATGGTTAAAAACTAAAGCTGTTACTACGTGGTATTAAGACCCTTAGCGGCCGCCTCCAGAGTGAAGCCGCTATTAAGTAGTTTTGTTCTGTATGTCACACCCGGATGTCGGAAATGGTAATAACTATCGATACACGGTTTTCAGATTTAAAATCTACGCCTTTTCCTAAGGTGCCTTTGGGAACCGTGTGATAATTTACCTGATAAGTGCCTGAAAAGGCTTTAAACGTACATTGTATCATTGAGAGTTACAGGGTTCGGTAATCCATCGGGCAGTTATCGAACTAATAACTAGAAATATGTCATCAGTGACAAATTGAAAACTCAGACCAATATGCTTCCTATTTGCAGAGTATAAAAGTTATTGAATATTTATGCTGTTAAAATTAAAGAAGAAAAACAACCAGGAAGCATGAATATTATCCATACAGAACTCATAAACAGGCTTCTTAAAGATGAGCTTTTCAGGTTACTCCTCCTTTATAATAATCGCTAACTCATGCTGGGAGTTGATACTGAGTTTTTTAAAATTCTCTCCATTTTTTTCTTTATTCGTTATTGTAACAAAATAAAAAATTAGAAAGTACAAACAACCATAAGGTTTATGATGACGAGATATGAATAATTTATAAGTAGGGACAATTTTTCTACATATACAGATACATCAGACATGTTTTTTCTGTATATGTATGTGTATTTTTGAGTAAAAGGAGACACTGCATCATTTGGAATTATCCTGGGAAATGTTACCACGTTGACATTAAAACGATTTAAACTTTGTCCTTGTTCTTTCCACTCTTTCCTATTCGCTCGGTCCTTCACTGTTTCTCTTTTACCTTACACACATAACCGAAAGTTAGGTCACCAAGGAAAATTCGCAATTTTCACCACTCACCATTGGGATTTTTCATTCACTTGTTTTTCAATTTTTCCACAAAGACTGATCATATCAACACTGTGTTTTTGAGATAAGTTGATGAAATTTTTATTATCAAGGGACAACGTGAATGGATGAAAGGCGGGGAAGAGATCATCTTATTAATGAGATGTTGAATTAATAGAAGTAGCTTTAAAATTTTACTAGCCACGAATTGAGATATAATACTATTGAAACCTCTTAAAGTTCTATAGTTTTTTTCAATTTAAGAAAACTCACCTTATTCTCTGTAACGACATCTGGATCATTCACAACTAGATTGTACCATAACAACCATAGGAAATTGTTGACAGCAAATGATGCAAACAGGTTCATATGTACAGTAATTCGGGCACATCTCAACGATCTGAAATACAAAAAAATAAAAACATCATCAAAGCAGAAATGACAAGAATGAGTAATTGTTTAAGTAAGACAGTTATATTTCCTTAATTGGTTTCGATTTAGACCAAAAAAAAAAAGAAAACTTTAAGGGTCTGTTATGGAACTTTTTTTCTAAGAAACTACCAAGTGAAATTAGACACTGAAAAGAAGCAAATTGAAAGAGACTGGAATAGCGTACTACGGAAGAATGTAAAATTAATCAAATGTTAAAGTGGGAGTTTGAGAAAATTAAAAAACTTATTGTTAAACAGGAAATTTTGATCACCTTAGTGCCAATTAAATAAAGAATAAACAGTGGAAAATACGTTTCTTTTTTATTGTATTTTAGGGCCACAGCCTAATACATAGTTCATTAAAACTGACAATTGTTGACATCTTTGCTTAGGTTAGAATGTATGTTTTCAGAACTCTTCCATGTAAAAACCATTTAGTATCGGAAATAATGATTGACAATAATTAAGTAATTATTATACCAATATTTCTTACGTAAAATTGATCGGGAAAACTTGCAAACGTCGAATTATCGACACTATCAACAATTCTTATTTTTATTTCACCGCCTATGTCGACTTAAAATAGGGTTTTACACCGGGTATAAACCGCATTACAATGATAGGTACCCCTTGATGGGACATCATGCAATAAATTGATTTCTGGCAGGTACATGAGGCCAAACAGTAGTACAAGTGTAACAGAGACACGAAATGTTTTTCTTAAAGCAAGTCGAAAGTAGAAGCATATTTTTTCTCATTTTGGTGGTCCGTCCTTATGGTATCTCTCACTATCCGTACAAATTTTGGCAAAAATCGATTGGTAACATAGCAATTTTTAATAAGTTGGATAAGGTAAGGTACACATCACTCTCTCACTATAATAAGTGAGGGAACAAGTTTTATAATATTCGTTATCTGGCATGTATTTTAATGTCTAATATATATTTTAATCAAGAGTTTTCATAAGAATAACATTAGGGGAAAAACACATAGTACCTAACAAAAGTTGGAAATCTAGCTGTTTTATGATACACTTGTTTCTTTCTTTTTCTAATCCAGAAAAAGTAGCACTAAGTTAAACAAAGCCAATAAATTGTAACAACATAACGAAGGAGGCGATCGTTCATTGTCCACAGTAGGTAAAATTTTGCCCAAGAACACCTATATTTCATGTCTCTGTTACACTTATACGAAATCTGTAAAGATGTTCCCACAACCGTTTGGACTTGGAAAATAAGTCCAGACGGTCGTGGCGAAAAGCCTATGTACCTAAACGGTTTCACTTATCGGTATATAGGCTCTTTTGTAGGAGTAAATTATGTGTCATTCAAGAATCCATCTGTGACATTCCTACATTGTTAGGTTTTTATAAATAAAAAGATAAAGATAAGAAACATGGATACAATTTCAATTACAAGAAACTGTCGCTTAGGTACTGTTAGAATGACAACCAATGTAGCTCTGCAGCTATTCTCCTCCATTTTCATTCCATTTTTGTAAGAAATTATAAAACTGAAGAACCTTTTCTTAACTATTGCTAAGTTTAAAAATATTCTCAACGATGTACCTATACGAATATCGTATTAGAAATGTAATATACCAATGTAGCACTATGTGAAGGTGATGGCCCTAGGTGAAAAGAATATTTTAGCTCTCCATTTAAAAATGCAGACGACAATCTAACATTCGTAACTCAAAATTTTTGTTCTAGTTTTTGTAAATTTCGGTCCACTCCTGATGTGGGGTCCGACGCGTCCGCTTCGTCCAACTTTTTGAAAACCCGCCACCTGCAGCTCAAGTAGTTGAGTGTTAGTATCATTCAATGGAATTCAAACGCAACTGTACATCTTTATCTTCATCTCAAACGAGTTGCTTGGCAGTCAAAATCAATTCAAATGAAATCCACATCTTTATCTTCATCTTCAGCTTCTCCCCACCCATTTACAGCTGACAAACTCGGCCAATAGTAGATAATTTCACACAGTAAAGAACAGAGATATAAACTTGCGATATGAACAAGGATAGATATATTTAAATGTCCCGCTTGCTTGCTGGGTGGAGCAAGTGTAGATGCATCAATATAAAATCAATGGAACAATATTATTTTCCAGCAATGTCGTAATAAAGAGCTCCATTTAATCCTGAAATCTTTAATCACAGCGACCAGTCATGAAGCATCCAATTCGCAATTTCGTTCATCAGTAAACGGAAGAATACAAAATCCGAGTCGATGCGTCCGTTACGAATAGACGTGTGCATTCCTTAGCAATAAATTAATAAAGAGATCCATTTCTACATCGGACAAACGGGACGCAACATTAAGAAAAGAAAAGTAGTTAATGATAATTCGTTCCTTTCTAAGGATTATAATGTATTAATTAAATCTAGGGAACCGGTTTCGGCCTACCCGGCCATCATCAGCCCCCCACGCCAAAAAAACAAATTCCAATAACAAATTTGTTATTGGAATTTGTAACTATTGTAATGTTTTTTGGCGTGGAGGGCTGATGATGGCCTGGTAGGCCGAAACCGGTTCCCTAGATTTAATTAATAAATTATAATCCTTAAAAAGGAACGAATTATCATTAACTACTTTAGTTATACAAGTTATATTTCATTGACCTCTTTATCAATTATAATGTTTTTATTATAAGTATTGATCTCTAATATCAATTGTAAAGTTTAGTATCCCATATTGATCTGTATTATCAATTGTGAAGTTTAATATTCCATATTGATCTGTATTATCAATTATAAGTAATATTCCATATAGATATCTCTATCAACAATTGGTCTGTATTTAAAGATCAGTTTTCAACGATCTCAGACCAGTTGTAGATCAGACCAATT
>JAZBHA010001375.1:8295-20795 GCA_037464855.1 Iselma pallidipennis | reverse complement strand
AATTTCAATGAGATACGTTGATTTTTATAATAAACACAACGTAAAATTTGATGTAATTCTAATTTTTTATCTTCAACTAATAATGTTTCTGATAATAAATTATCTTCATTATTACTATAATTATTAAATGCTAATACTGAATCATAATATAATAATTGTCCAATTAATAGAATTTGATCTAAATCATTACTGGTCCATTGTTTTGGTATTTTATGTACTTTTAAAAAATAAACAACACAAGCAATTGTTGTCGGTAAATCATAATAATCATCTTCTAATGGATATGTACTACGTATTAACCATATATCTTTTGATATTTGATGGTATTTTAAACGACCCAATAATGCTAATTTCCGCTCTTCATGCTGTTTTCGATTATATTCATCCTAATTTTATGAAAAACACACTCATTAGTATCAATTCCAAAATATTACAGGGTGATATGAATGAAAAAATTCAACAAACGTATGTCTTAGACTACAACAACATTATCACGACATCTAGATTACTGTCTTGTCATTAGACAACAATTGTGGAAGAAGTTCACAGATGGCGCCAGAAAATGGCGGGAATTAGGTAACAACTGTCATTTGGGTTGACTAACTTGTGACGCTACGACATACGTTCGCTGTGGTTTGATTTTTTGTTTTTAAATCACCCTGTATCAAAAAAATCGTCAAAATAATTACAAATTGGTGACAGATTCGTTGTTTATCTTTGGTTAATTCGTTTCTATACTTTTGACATGGTATCTCTGGTGGTATCTCCTTATCATATTTGGTTTTGCGTCTTGATCTATCACTTACAACAATTTCGACACGTGTTATAGTAAATGATAGAGTTTCTTTATTAACACATGATGGTAATAATGATTCAATGATATGATCACTTGCTACTTTTGCATTAATAAATTTCAAACAACATGCTCTACCATAATTATCAACTGGTAAACCGATATTATTACGCATATTCGGATCATATAAATAAATAAAAATTTCTTCTTCTTCTTCTTGTTGTTGATTATTTTCTTGTTTTTCGATAGTTTTTTCTTCCCAAATTGCTAGAATTAAATGTTCGATTTGTAGAATCCCGTAATGATTTTCATGGAAGAATTGTTCAATTCCTTGTCGTAAATTTCGGGATTCTTTTGAATTTTTTATATCAACATAACCGGATTGTTCATCAAATCGATCACATTGATAATTTACATTCATTATACCAATTTGAAATTGATTATTAATATCATAAATATTAATAAATTGATTCCATTGATTATAATCAAGATATTCAATTGTATCTTTATATAATTTTTTACCAATTAATTGAATTTCATCAATCATAAATCTTGACCATGTATCAACTTTCTGTATTAAACTCATTGATAATGCAACAAAAACAATTGCAACACTATATAAATTGATTTGATTCTTATCAAATTGTTGTATTTCTAATATATTTTCACCATTTAATATCCATTTACTACCCACAATAATTGGATTGAAACAATTAAATTTCAATTCATGTAGAATTGGTTGTCGTTTCCTATCACATTTCTCAATTTTTACATCAACTGGTGTTATATAAAATCGATTTGAACCTTCTATTGGTAATGTTTTATAGAAAATTTCACATAAATCTTGTAAATTTTGATAACGTGTTATACATGCAACACCATATATTGATGGTGTACCATCTGGACCACGTCCATATGGATCAAACATATAGAACATTTCATTTATTTTGAATACAACCACATAATGGACTGATTTCATGGAAATAAATAAATCAAATCAATCATCCACATACATAAAATATATGTTTCACTATAGATGGAACTTGAAAGTCCCCTTTACACGATCCGTTCGTTATCCGTTCAAATTCTTTTACGGTTTTGGACGACTAGCCGACTAACGACTATTCGGCCGATTAGTCGGCTTTGCCGAAAACTTGAGTCTTCGTTGGGGCTCGTGTGTATTTTCTCCAAACTTTTTAGACTAAGGGCCACACTGACTCATCCACTAAGTCCCAAAGGCCAAGACCTAGCTAGCTCATCATGCCAACATACTGTAGTTTTGAATTACATTTGTTATTTTGTATGATTTGCTTATATTGTAAGCTTTACAATGTTATCGAAATAAACTATGGCGGGCCGGATTGGTGGTGCTCTTGGGCCG
Organism: Iselma pallidipennis; assembly: GCA_037464855.1. Lineage (NCBI taxonomy): Eukaryota > Metazoa > Arthropoda > Insecta > Coleoptera > Meloidae > Iselma > Iselma pallidipennis. The sequence goes on along the minus strand of JAZBHA010001375.1, from coordinate 18,621 downwards.
GTGTTGGCCCGCGGGCTGTAGTTTGGAGACCCCTGTGCTATATGGACAAGGTCGACATGTCGCTACATGTTTGTTTACTTCATCAACTGCATGTAATCTCTCCGTAATTTATTAATTTCAAAAGGAATTGATCGTTATGTCGCGATAGAAGTCACGCGTTTGGACATTTTTCGATGAGGTTGATGTAGAACCGCCTTATCATAGCTTATCAAGACTAAGCCGACTAATCGGTCTTTTTGCCGACTATTCGCCGACTACAGAAGTGGCCGAATAGTCGGTACATCTTTATTTCCAATAGATTTCATGTAACTATTATAGGTATCAACTGGGCTAACGACACAAACCGGACGGATCACGGAACGGATCGTCTAAAGACACCTTAAGGTAAGTATTGTTACAATACGTTTTTTTTTTAGTGAAGTTTCGTCTATAGTGAGACATGTATGGAATTAACACGACTACTAAGAGACTATGTCCATTTGATCGGAATCAAATCGACGGCACGTCTTTTTCCCGGTGCAGACTCCCATAAGAGTCAACGTTTCGAGAGAAAACGTGACGGTTTCGCCTGATCAAGTGCACCTACTCCTTAATATACATACGTTTACAATATAAAATTCCAAAACGTTTTGTTTCAAACAATATTTCTAGACCTCTCAATAATGTTGTAAATCCTTCTCCATTATCATTATCATTATCACTATCATTGGTAACTGTTTGTTGTTCTTTTAATCGAATATTACCAGCAATCTTCTCATATTCTAATTGTAATATAACTTTATTATCTAATATACAAAATTTTGTATAAAATTCATCAATTAAATAAATCTGTTTCTTGACTAAAATATCAATTGTTTCACCACTTAAATCTTGTAATTTCCGTGTAATCTCATCAAATTTCCGTTTCAATTTAACTGTATATAAACGATCACCATAATTCAATATTGAATCAATGGTTTTATATGTAAATTTTGGTAATGTATATAAATAACAGAATGCAATCGCTGTAAAACATATTGGTATTGCTTGTTTACCACGATTATCAATTAAATATGTGATATCATTTAATGTTTTTGTACCGCGTAATATCCATTGATTGTCATTAATTTGTTTGAAATTATACCAATTATTATCTGGTAAGATAATATTATCATTTATAAATATTTCTAATTGAATTTGTTTTAATGTAAATTTCATGACACCGCGTAATTTTGGCGGTGTATTATCAATTATATTAAAGATTAATTCAATTAAATTATTAAAACGTAAAACACAAGTTTGGCTATATTCTTTTTCTGGTTGTTGTTGTTGTTGTTGTTGTTTTAATAGCCAATTATAAGATTCTTCTCCTTCTTCATCTTGGTAATCTTGTATTTCTTCAGTGATATCATTGTTAAAAATGTCCATAAAATCATGATAATTAACAAAATCTTCACCTTCACCGTATTGCCGGATTGATGATAATAAACTCCACTCCTGTTTACCACAAATCTCACCTTTTTCATCTCTACCATTTGGATCGAATAGATAATAAATATTATTGATGGTATCTTTCCATAAACAAATTTTTATTAATCCAGTTTCATAAATTAAAAATGATTCATTGGAATCATGTAAATGTTCAAAAACATCATAAATTACATTTTCTAAATCATCAGCAATTGTACCTTTACTGATTCGTTCTATTCTATTTACCACAATTTTATTGAGACCAATTTGAAATTCTTTCACAACATTATCAGTTGTTATAGCACCATCATTGTAACTATCATTGTTATTATCACTACCATCATTGTTAATATCATTAGTATCATTGATAGTAGCATTACCATCATTGATAGTAGCATTACCATCATTGATATTATCATTATTATCCATGATATTAATATATGATTGTATATAGAGTAGATCACCCAATTTCAATATTTGATATAAGTCTTGTTCAGTCCAATTCATCGATGGCCATAATAAATTCCAACTTAATGCAATTAAACATGTTGGTATTGTTTGTTTACCGCATGTTGTATCATCGAATAAAATTGGATTATATAGATTAACTGGTATTTGTAAAATGGCCGTAAAATCGTTGATTGAACGATAATTAAATAATGGTAAATCTATTAAATTCGTCTTATCACCAATTGATAAAATATCATAAAAATTAATATTAATACGACTAATATTATATAAATTCTGTTGACCGGGATTTAGATTTAATAGAATTGTTTCTAAGAAACTATTTATTGTTAAATGTCGGATACAACAAGCTGTACCAATCTGTTGATGATCAATTATAATTAAACCTTGATCATTACGATTATGTGAATCAAAATAGAAATAATGATTATTCTCTTGCCATATTGCAAATGATACACCTTGTGCCGTTACTATACCACCGACTGTATTATTATTTTTGAAAAATGCTTGAATACCTTGTTTTAAATTCAATACACTTAAATCACTAGTATTACTGATATCAGTATTATCAAGATCTTCGATATTATCATTTATTATACCATTTATTAGACAATCATCAATTTCTAAATTGATTTGTTTATTATTTAAACGAAAATTTCGAATTAATTCATCGACCATTAATAAATTACTTTTAAATTCATTGTTATTTTTTAAATTTTCGATCACATTTCGATAATATTCATCACCTTGCATTAAAATCTAATAGGAAAAAGAAAAGAAACCGAAAAAATTCATTTAATGAAAAATAAAAGAAAAGCAATACCGGTTTTTAAAAATCAAAATTATTTTTGTTTATACGAGACTATATAATGGTGAACCGTGAAGAGTAATTCACACATAGGGGAGTGTGCGGCTGAAGGGCTTGGCTGTCCACTGCTGTGGACTGTAATATTGAGAGGAGCAATTTTTCGTATGCAAAATAAACGACACAACCAGCGCACAGTGTGTAAATTACCCTTAATTCGTTGATTCGACTATATTCTATAGCTAACTAGGTAAATATCACTCTTAAATATTCACTTGATATAGGTAGGTACCGTCTATAAGAGTAGTTAACGACAATGTTTGAGTGATGGTAACTTGCTTACAGAATGCCGAATTCTACAATTGATTAACAAGTAAGCAATTGATCGTATTCTGTAGCAAGTCCTTATCAGCATTTAACAAACAGGTGGGCGAGATGATAGCAGTTGACAATCCGAGGTATTCCAAAGCACGTCTCCGTCTTCGTCATCGTGACAATGACTTTTTTGACAATTTTTCTGAGCAAGTCTTCACCTTAGTCTTCTCCCCACCCATTGACAAACTCACCCAATAATAGATAAGCATATAGGATAGAGATAGAAATAACCAGTACGTCCGTAAAGACGTCCATTAGAATTGTCAAGTCCGTACGGACGTCCACCACCGAAAAAGTCATCAAGAAAAGATGACGAAGACAGAGACGTTCTTTGGAATACCTCGGAATAACGCCAAACTATGTCTTGTTGTTAGTTATTTCAGCCAGTGCACTAGGCCCAAGCAAGTATTCTGCAACAAGTTACTAACTAGTCAGAATCTTAAGTCGTTAATAACGAAGTTATAGAATACAAAAAAAAGACTTTTAAAAACCAATATTAATTCGATTAGCTTGTACCTCATCAATTGTATCTCTTGTCCATTCTTGTACAGCAATTAGTTTTCTATAAATTAAAGCAGTTGCTGACATAGCAACACACTGATTATTTCTTGATTCATTTGTGAATCGTTTATCTTTTTGACTGAATCGTCCTCTTAAAATCCATCGATTACAATCAATTGTTTGAAAATTATACCAATTCTCTGGTAATTCATCATAATCTTTAATTGTACATTTCGTTATGAAATAAAATGATTTCAATTGATCCGATTGTAGATTTTGTATATAAATTTTCACTAGTTTTTCTAGACTTTCATATTTTGTAACACAAACAAAACCAATTTTTGTATTATTATCACTATCATCATTACTATCATCATCATCATCATCATCATCATAATCATTTGGATCAAACATATAATAATAATAGTCCTCTTGCCATATTGCAACAATTAATGGTCCATTCAAGATACCAATATCATTTTGTTGGAAAAAATTCTTTAAACCCGTTAATAAATCGATCACATGTGGTTGTTCTTTATTATTTGTTTGTATGAAACCAATTATAACATATGTCTCAATAATTGGACGAAATTCGTAATATTCATTGACAACAATATGGTGACATATACCTCCATTAACAGTGTTATCAGTATTTCTTGATTGATAATCAATTGATTCACCTAATTGTAAAATATATTTAATAATTGTCGGTGTCCAAAATTTGGCTTTATGTAAACGTAACATTATTAATGCTGCCACTGCAATCGTGAAACATTGCCAATCGTTTCGATCTCTTGTAAATTTCCCAATTGATCCACATAAAATCTCACAATTCTTCAATTTGTCGTAATTGTTCAATTCACTAATTATCGATTCTTCTTGATCAATTGGTATTTTATTCGAATGGATTGGTTCTTGTTGCCATGCACTTAAATCACTATCACGGTATTGTAAAATGTTTTCAACTAGTGTCGATATTCCTATTGGTGGTAAAGGTTCTGGTTGTTTCATAATCGGTGTTGATGCTGCTATTGGTCGAAAAGGTTTTGATTCTTCCATAATTGTTGATATTACTTGTGCTCGAAAAGGTTTTGTTCTTCGATGATATGGTGTTGATATTGCTACTGGAAAAAAAGTTTCTGATTTACGAACAATTGGTGTTGATATTGCTAATGGTCGAAATGTTTTTGTTATTTTACTAATTGGTTTTGTTTTTAATTTTTTACTAATTGGTGTTTGCATTTCAGGTGGATTTCGATTAATTTTATTCGCTTTCTCGACAACACATGAATATAATTTAAATTTCAATGATGATCTCTTATCATTTCCATTATCGATAATCAAATAACATAAATATTCTGTTAATTTTTCAAGATCTTTAAATCGAACTAATACAGCTACAGGTTCTTGATCATTCATCCATTTACTACCATCGATTTGATGATTTTCTGGATCAAAAATGAAGAAATTGTCATCAATTTGCCATAAAGTATAATTTCGAATATATTTCCTTGCAATTAATGTTAATATTCTAGGTTCGTAGCAATTTAAAAAATATTCATTTAATAAATTCTGTAATTGTTGACATGGTTGTCCATTTAGATTGATATTACCATAAGATAAACAAGTGATTTTTGTTAAAATATGAAAATCCATTATAAAAAAATAACGATTCATATGGATTGGATCAATAACGATTGATGATAAACATGGAGCACAATAATTTTTAAATTTTTTTAAACTTGTTTTATATAATGCAGCCCCAATTATTAAAACTGTATTCAAAATCTCCTGTCTCCATTCGTTTGGTTGCATAAAATAGTGCATACCTGCCGCAACGATACAATTTGCAGATCCTTAAAAACGAAAATTCTAAAGACAATGAAGAGCTGTCCACATCAAACGATGTGTTTGTTAAGGATACGATAACACGGGAAAATTGTTTTAGCGCGTTTTAACACGTACTGGTTGCATGCCGGCACCGGAGCCGACTCCGGCAGAAGCTTTCACACCTTTTCACACACACACACACCGGCTCCGGTTTGGCCGGTGTATGTGAAAACTACTCCCAGCTTTTCCTTCTACGTCTTTCTCTACAACCAGGAAAGACAGGCTTCCCTTGCTTCTTATGTGTTATCGCACCTTTAACAGTCCAAAGGACAACAATTACCCTGTAAATTGTTGCATATACTAGTGAACCGTTTATGTGATTGTGAAAAACTGGCTGCTAAAACTGCACGATCATCAAAAATTTTGAAATGATACCAGAATTTTGGGGCTGTTGTTGTTGGTGGTGATTTTTGTACTTTTTTTGATTTTGCAGACATTCTTCAAGTTTACTAGAAATTTTGGGAAAAAAAACTTAATTTTTGTCAAAAATTTGTCAATACAATAAAATAAATAAATTTCATTTATTTGATGTTTCTATAGTGAATCTAAAATTAATAATTTTGATGTTTTTGTGTGAAAATTTTATGCGAAGTATTTTTTTTATTCAAAATTTTTGGTAAAATTCGATTTAAAAAATGTATAAACGAAGTCCTAAATGCAAGAAAAGACCAAAGATCGTGTTTCAAAATATCTGTAAAACACAAAAACGTACAGAAGATAGTATAATAACATTAAAACCAACTGTAAGTGTCAGAAAAACTTTACAATACGATCATCATGCAAATATAAAGAAAAATCTGGTATACGAATTACCAATAAATCAAAAATATAAAGAAATACGTGAAAATGAAAAACAAAAATATATTAAAAATCTGAATTTCTGTGAAGACACCATTGCAAAAATACCGAATCCAACAAGTATCCATCAATTTGATATTAAGGTAAAATATTTGTCAAAATTTTAAATTATTTGTTATTTGGCGCCAAATTACTACCACTTTCATGTCACATGACCAGTCGGCAAAGCCAGCTATTGGTTCGTTGCATAGATGCCACTAGTCATGTGACACGAAAGTCAGAGAGACCATTTGTATCAAGGTTATACTGTAAAAGGATTGTTTTTCTTAGTTGGAAATACCATCAATGGAAATTCATGATGGCGATAACAACAATAATGGAGAAATCCCAGAAAAATCTAGTAAATTTGAAAGAGGCAAACACGAATTAATTAAACCAAAAAGTGGTATTTATATTAATATTAAAGAAAACGATCGAACAAAACAATACAAACAACAACAACAACACCAACAAGATGGTTTTGAAATTGTTTATTCTTCTATAAAATCATTAGATGATAATGATAATGATGATTATGATGACAATGATGAAATAAAGTCTCAATCAATACAGGAAAGTACTCGAATTGTAACAAGTAAGCCACCATCACTAATAAATGGAAAACAACAAATGTTGCCAACAATTGAAGAAGAAAAAGTCCATGAACCAGAGACTTATTTAACGAAACAATTTCGTAAAAAAGTTGAACAATTATCAAAATCAACATCAATTGAACAAGAAATCATCAAAGAAAGTAAAGCAAGTAAAGAAATAAAAGAAAAAATTATACAAAAATATCGACGTGATTCCGAATCAAAACGTTATCAACAATCTATATTATCATTATTAGATAATAATAAGAAGAAAAAGAGGAGGAAAATTAAACGTGGCACATTCCAAAGTCATTCATTGACAAAGTTCAAACAGCCAATATTATTGAAATCATTTTATTTCGGTATAAAATTAAGTAGTTACCATCAAGGTAATAAGAATTTTCCACAAGATTTACGTAATCAACAAAGTATTTGTATACCAATTACTGCATATTGTACAGCAATCATTAAACATCCTAATGAATGGCAACAAGAGGATATTGATCAAATTCTAGAAAATGGTACAAAATTTTATGAAATCTGTAGAAATCACCAACAACAACAATACAATATTAGTAATAATAATTATGATAATAGAGGACATTTAGAAATTGATAAATTATTAAATTATTGTCTAGTTGGTGGTGGTTATAATGATAAACCAAAAACAGTTTATTATCAAATCGATGAACAACCATTAGTTTGTGGTTATTTATGTTCAAATAATAAACAAATATTTAATTTAACTAAAGGTTTAAAGATCTTTTTCCAACAACGATCAGCTGGTATTTTACAAATCGATAAAACACTATTAAATATTGCAATATGGAAAGATCGACATTATTATTTCTTTGATGCCAAACCAAGAACATTAGATTTATATTCAATTGATAATAATAATGATAATGATGATGGTTATGCAATTTTAGCATATTTCTATAATTTACAATCAATTATTACGGTTCTATTGAAAAAATCCAATTTAAATAATCAAAATCCACCATTTCATATCTATCCAATTAAAGTGACACGTATTATATCAAATGATAATGATCATGATAAAGATAATGATAATAACAATGATAGTGATCAAGGATATCAAATTATAAATGATAACAAAGCAATACTTTTAGGTTCATTTGATTTAAATGATAAATGTTTTAGTATATCACGTAATCAACAATCATTAACAATTATAATGATTGCATTGATTTATGCAAAAATTACACCACCACATGCATGGATTCAACGAACAATTAATGAGATTATGATCATTGGTAATCAATTGTATTTAGAATGCATTTGTGATAATAATACTGATGCATTGATAATTGATAATATACCAAGTGTATTTACGATAGGGTCACATATTGTTGAAATTGCAATTAATGCAAATTGTTTTATTGAACCCTTATTTAATCAAAACCAATGTTTATTAAAGGAGAGTCTAGATAAATTTTTTGATAATAATACAGACGCAATTATCGAAATTTATGATAATAATAATAAGAATGGTAAAGGTAATAATAAATTTACATTAGCTATATGGAAACAAAGAGATTTCTATTATTTATTTGATCCATATTCACGTAATCATTCCGGTTATAAAACACATAATGGTGTAGCATGTTGTTCAATCTATATAACAATTGATGCATTAATTGAAACAATTGAATATAATTTCAATGATAATAATAATAATAATAATAATAATAAGAATTTAGTATTTTCAATTCATTCATTAGAATTGATAAAAATTCATAATGAATTAGATCAAAAAATTCACCTTCCTGATAATAATCAATCAATAAAATGTAAAAAGAACACAACAATTATTATTGATTCGACAATAAAAGCAATCAATAATCACAAAGAATCAGATCAATCACTTATACAAATTGATTCGAATATAAAAAGTTTAACAATTGATCAATTATCAATGATGATCAATAAATGTCGATCGAAAATGATCATGAAATCACTTGATGATAATGACTTTGTTGCTGATTTAGATTCACCAAGTTTGATAGATGCACAAAGTAAACCACAACCAATACAAGTTAATATTCGTGATCATAGTGATCATCATTATGATGATAGTGATGATGAGAAACAAATTGGATTGATTGATTTCGATTCATTTGGTGAAACTGATGAGTTATTATTATCATTTGAAATGGCCGAAAATGATTGGTTTACAACGAATGATGCTATCACACAAATCCATTCGAATTCATTAAAAATTGAAAAACTATCGAAAGCAATGAATACGAAACTGTTATTCAATTTGAATAGAAAACAAGAGATTCGTACGCCGATACGTAAAGAGATTTTCGAAAAAATTCCTAATAAACAAGAAAATATTTTTGAAGAATTTCATAAAACAACAACCACAACGGCTCCGGCGACATCGACAACAACAACAAATTTTATAAAATTACCAGATAATTCTGAAATTATTTTCGGTACAACAAGTCTACGAGATTTTATAGAATTGAATGATGATCTTGAATTTATAGCACCATTTATTTGTATAATGGCTAGTATTTTTATGAAAAAATACAATAATATCGATCAATGGTCAATAGAATTGATCAATTCTATATTAAAATATGGTATAGAATTATATAAATTATTTAATATACGTTATGATCAAATATATTGTTTTAAAATTGATCAAATAACAATAGGAACACGAAATTATACAATACGTGTTAATTATTTAATTGATACATTGATGAAATCGAAAAACTTACAATATGTATTGAAACAGATTCTATTAATTGATAATAATAATCGAACAAATTGTTTAATACTAGTAACACCAATCTATTCATGTTTAATTTATATGAAACAACAACAATTTTATTTATTTGATTGTTTCAATAATAATAAATTTGGTTTCAATTTAGGACCTTCTAGAACAGATAAAGGTGTTGCTTGTTTATTACGTTTTGAAGATCTACATTCGATTGTTCAACGAATCATTTATAATAAAAATAAACGAGAAATGAATCAAACAATCAAATATGATCGAGTTGTTTTGAGTTCGTGTTATGTGGAAGAAATCAATGATGTAAAAATGATTGAAAAAGAAATGGAATCAATGGCAATTGATAATACAGAAGATTCCAATGATGAGATTGATAATGATCACGACAAGAAGCCTTTTCATGATAATGATCATGGTCGAGATAGTGATCACCATAAGAAGCCTGGCCATGATAGTGATCATGGTAGAGATAGTGATCACGATAAGAAGCCTGTCTATGATAGTGATCATGGTCGAGATAGTGATCGTGATATTGATAATGGAGGGACAAAAGCGCCACTAAAGATCGGCTATCAGTACAGAAAGGATCAAAATTTGTACAAAATTGCTGGTACAACTAATATTGTTCAAGATAA
>JAZBHA010001374.1:0-22499 GCA_037464855.1 Iselma pallidipennis | reverse complement strand
TATATTTAAACTTCCAATAATTGAACAAATTCTTTTAAGCGCCATTTTCACATAATGATTATAAAATGTGCCTTATTAATAATAATTTTACATATACATATATAATGATTAAATAGTTATAAAATTTTAAATCCAATCATTTTCATATACACAACCGTTATTTTATTCCAATTTTGACCTTTATTTGTGTTATTTTCAGTACTTAAATGTTATTTTACTACAATAAATTTATGCTGTTCTATGTTTGTTGTTTAATTTTATTCTAATCACACTGCTAAGTGGCAAATCAAAAAAAAAGAACGGATTAGAAGAGTTCTACTGTAGTTAAGTAAAAATTTTGTCGCCATTGAAAGAGCTACAAATAACAGTCAACCGTAAACGTCAACAATTCTAACCTATAAACTATTTCTAACCTAAAAAGAGTGTTTTATTCAAAAATTCTTGAAAAATGGGTTTAAACGATGATATATCTTGGCGTGAATCATTTTTTCAAGTAATTCTTTATTATTTTCATTGATTATTTTATAATTTATTGATCAAAAATGATAAATTTTAGGAAAATTTCAGTGTTGATAAGTGCTTATCAAAATATACAGCAAAATCTGATTTGGAAACATTACGAAATGATTTGAAAAATTATGGACATGATTTACATCAACAAATGGCCGATATATTAAAAACAGAAACTGAAGCTATTGTTAATTTAGCTGAATATCTAACAAATTTAAATTCGAAAATTGATGATCTGTCATTACCTGTAAATCAATTACGTGAAGAAATTAAGGTAATATTTATAACAAAATCGTTGTGAAGTCTCCGATTACGCCGTTTATATCAAGGAATCCCAATAATATATATAAGCAGTAATAATTTATTGGGTAAAAGCAAGCCTTTCAATCAAAAACGTGCACTAGTTGTTAGAAATTGAGCAACTGTTCGACACTAGTTGGAAAGACAAACACTTTTTCACTCTTATCACTATCATCAACCCTCAAGTGGGACTAGAGTTTTGGGACGATGGTCAACAATTAAATAGATACGAATAATTGCTCAATATCTGACTCTTGTATAATACTAGAGATTCAACCCAAATTGTTTTTTTTTGCATTTCATTTACGTAATTTTCCATAATTTTAGACTTTATGTGATTTGATACAAACAGCTGAAAAGAATTGTTTTGATATTCTAAAATCGATTGAAATGAATCAAAATAAAAGGGATAATTTAATATTAAAATTTGCTGTTATCAATTCAGCAATATATATTGAACATACGATCAATTTAGATGAAGAGAATTTTTCAAAAAATTCAATAATTCTCGAACGTATTGTTAATAAATTTTCATTTGAATATTGCTATTTAAATTCGAATAATACAATAGAAACTGATATTGATGAAATTGAAAATATTTGTAAAAAATTAACACAAATGATTAATAAAATTTTTCTGTTATCTATTGAAAATAATGATGATGAAGTGATTTTACGTTGTCTAAGAATGTATGAAAATTTACAACAACAAAATGAAGCTGAAAATCTATATAGAATAAATATTGTACGACCAGTTTTACATAAATTATTTACAGAACATTATTTAGAACTTTGTAATAATAATCTTGATAAAATATATGAAGAAACACTTGAATTTATGGGAAACAAGTTAGGAAACATCTTAAATATTTTAGAAAAGTACAATTATAGTATATTAAACAACACCAAGAGCAATTAATAATATTTATGTTTTAGAAATAATGAATTGAAAACATTCAATTTTGTATTGAATAGTTTTTGGATAGAAATTGATAAACAATCACGTGATGGTTTACCTTATGTAACAGCACCTGGTAATCCAGAATTATTTCAAAAACGCTATAAATCAACATGGAATTTTCTAATGAAAATCATTGATAAATGTGGTGATCAAAATTTAATCAAAACAAATCCAACATTTCAAAATTATCTAAAACGTTTCAATTTACCAGTATATTTTGAAATAAGATTTCAACAAATTGCTGGTCAATTTGAAAGTGATACTATTCTAAAACCAGATAAATGTTACATTGATGATAATGATAATAATGATAACGAAATAATAAAATGTCGTTTCAAATTAACATTAACATTATGGAAATGTTTAAATGATTGTTTCGATATAAATGTATTTATTGATAGTTTAACTGATCAATTTTTAAAATTATCAATGTTGTTATTGTCGCGATATTTAAAATGGTTTGAAACATCGTTGAATGAATTCAATAATATTAATGGAATTATTATATGGGATGAATTTATTATAAATTCGATAAATGATATATTTATAATAAGAAATTTGATTGGTAATATTAATAATTTAAATCAAATTAATGGTACAATCTTTAAGATAATACCAGATAAATTTCATCTATATTTATTCAAAATATTCGAATTAAATTCAAAACAAATTAATGAAACAATTAACAAATTACAAAATCATTTAATTACAATTAAATGTAATAATAGTATTGTATATTTACAAAATGTTGCTTCTATACCAAGACTTTATCGTCGAACAAATAGAACACCACCAAAAGATGCCAGTAATTATATGATAGAAGCTGTACAACCTATACTTAAATTCCATGAAACATTCCATACACGAATAGATAATATAATTCAATTCATTATTGATCCGATTATTTCCACAATTACACAACAGTAAGTTTTATAGAAATCTTTAATTGGTGCGATTCAGAACAAAGTCATCGTTATCGTTAGTGTTGAACGTCAACGAGGACTTTGGTATTCAATCCGTAGTTCTCGTCCACAGAGGAACTAAAGAATAAGTAAGCTTTAACTGGAACAATGAAATCACAATCTTTTGCCAACCTTTACTCCCATTACAAATTTCTACCTCTATCCTTTACTGCAGGGGTTCCCAAAGTGCGGCCCGCGACATCGATGTGATAGTTTATATTTTTATTAAATAATAAATAAATAATGTCTTTGAAACCGAAAAATTCATGATTATATCTATCACTGTTGATATAATTCCGTTTTTTTTTGCCCGCCAAAAATTTGAGAAATACTAAATTGTCCCTCCTATGAAAAACTTCGGAAATAGTTCTAATGGGGCATGTGCACCCCGCACTCAAATGGTTGGAAATTGCGTCTTTCCTTCACCATTTGAGTGCGGGTACAATTCTGGTTTTGAACCTAGAGGGTCAAATGGTGGAAGCAATGACGCAATTTCCCACCATTTTAGTGCAGGGTGAACATGCCCCGTTGGCGATAACGATGATTTTATTCTGAATCGCACCGAATAGTTTATAATAATTAATTATTTTAGGTATTCAAATTTAGTACAGGACGTCTTACGGTCTGTCTGTAAAACTGAAGAGTCTTTACGACGTTTGAAAAGCCGTAATGTTGTTGTCAGTAGTGATGAAAGTTTAATACCACCAACATCTGATACAGTATCAGATGAGATGAAAATTCGACATCAAATAAAATTAGATGTCCACTATTTTGTTGATAAGGTATTATTATAGTATTGTATACCTATTGTTTGTACATTACGTGATTTTTTAATAAATTTGTTTTTCCAGTTGTCTCATCTTGCATTAGAAGATACAAAACATTTAATGATTCAATTAAAAAATCAAACTGGTTAAATATGAATTATTATAACGATTTTTGTTTTGTAAATATTTGAATTGTTAAATAAATTTTTTAAATTGAATAATCCTTGAGTTTATACAGCTAAATATATACAGCTTTGTGGCAAGCTTCTAGGCGAAAAGAAGCCGGGGTGGAAGTGAGAACACTTTATAGAGATTTTGTATAAGCTCAACAGAGACAAAAATTGATGTGTTTGGCTAGAAGTTTACCTGCACTGGACAATGAAGAAGCCCCCTCATTCACTTTGTACTTTTGTTTGTCACTGTTGTCCTTATACAAAATCTCTATAAAGTGTTCTCACTCCCACCACGGCTTCTTTTCGCCTATGTACCTAGAAGCCTGCCACCAAGCTGTATAACTCGGACGTTGTACAGTAGAAACTCGATTATCCGGACTAATTGTTGTCGTTAGGCATTCGGATAATCGAAAATCCGGATAATTGAAAGTATGAAGAAAAGCGATTTTTATACATATGTACATATTATTACATAATACATAATGCTAGGCGTGTATTAAAAACAACAAAAACAAAGTGAACTTGACAACAAAAATCAATGTTTATTAAGAAATTATTAAGAAATACATTTTCGTACGTACGTATGTACCTATGTATGTATGTGCATGCATGGATTCGACTTGTATAAAGCTACATATTTGATCAAGGTCGGCAGTCCGGATCCGGATAACTGAGGGCCGGATAATCGCGAATCCGTATAACTGAGGGCCGGATAATCGGGTTTCTACTGTATATAGACCGGACTTTAAGTGAAGTTCCAGATGCATTAAGGTGCAAATACAAGAGATTAGTAAACCGTTATCCATATTGAAACGAATTTGAAAAGCGAACTACACAGGATCTGACTGAAGTATATTTTGAAATATATGTACGGCTGCCATCTATTTGACAGTAGCTCTACTAATAAGATTGAAATGTTTTGATTAGCAGAGGGTATGCGTGCGCATCCGTCAGCCGATAAAATTTTCTAAAGGGGTTGCGCGATCATTGTCCCAGGTGCATATTGTAAATAATTAATTAAAAACAATAAATAATTAAATAAATTAGAACAATGGCATCATTATTATCATTATAAATAAATAACAGAAATTGTAGTCTGTTTTAATTTAACAAAAATCAATAGTGATCTGTGGTTTGTTCTCAATTAAACAAAATGTCATCGTTGACAGGTATTTGTTTTTATTCAGAAATAATTAAAATTTGTAATTTTTATGGAGAAATTTGTTTAAAATAATAATGAAATTTCAATTATAAATTTAAAATTAATCGAATTAAATTACTTGCCAGATGTTTTAATAATGCTGTGGTTCTGTGATGATTTAGTGTAAATTCGAATTGAATTGAAAGGTTAAGTTTTGTTATTTTTTAAAGTAAATAAATTACACAATGTCGTCAAATATTAACAATCAAGGTACACATAATACATCTGAAACACATAATCAACCAACAACACCATCATCATCATCAATGAAATCGAATCGCAGTGATGATAAAAAGACACGTACATTATTAAACATTTTACCAAAACTACCATCAAATGATTCATTAAGTAATAGTCCCGGTCCTGCCAGTCCTGGTAAGTTTTTTGTGTTTTTTGTCAAATTTATTTTATACTATTTTGGATAATTGTCTAAATTAATCGTAAATTATTTCGTTCGAAACTCGAATTTTTAAGGTATGACTGGAGGTGAATCAGTCACCGATAGGGTGAGAAATGATATGGAAAAATTTATACCGAAATATTCCCAATATTTACAATTTCAGAGCCCCGAAACATGTACAAAATTAACAAGAAAAGAATCATATAAAGCACAAAGGAAGAATTATCGTAAAGAGAAAAAACGTGTTACAAATGAATTATTAAATTCATTAAAAGATCCATCTGTTGTTGTATTAGCTGATTGGTTGAAAATTCGGGGCACATTAAAATCCTGGACGAAATTATGGTGTGTACTAAAACCTGGCCTTTTATTGCTCTATAAAAGTCCAAAAGCTAAAGTAAATATACATGTTTATGTTTGTTTTTTTCTAATAAATAATCCACATATAAAATCAAATTTTAGAGCAGTCATTGGGTAGGAACAATTCTCCTAAATTCTTGCAAAGTTATAGAAAGACCAAGTAAAAAGGATGGTTTCTGTTTTAAATTATATAATCCTTTAGATCAATCAATTTGGGCACCTAGAGGACCGGAAAATGAGACAATTGGTTGGTAGAACAGTTTTGCATAATTGTTAATCATCAAAATGAAATAATTTTTTTTTTGTCATATAAAATTTTAGGTGCTGTAGTTCAACCATTACCAAGTTCATATTCAATATTTCGTGCACCATCACAAGCTTCCGGCATGTGTTGGTTAGATGCATTAGAAATTTCAATAAGAAATGATTCAGCATTAGTACGTTCTGTTAGTAATAAATCAGCATCGGGTAGTACAACTCATGAGACACAATGGTCCGAAGCTGATTATGAGAAACATTTCGATCATGGTAAATATTAATATAATTTTATTAATTCATAGAGTTCTATGATGAAATTTTGATTTTATTTAAAGATTTAGATGATGTAAGTCAACCTGATAATGGGGCCCAACTCAGTACTGGTGATGGTGAAATGACTGATTCAGATTCTGAATTATCAGTTAAAGATGAAGATATTGATGAAGATCCACCAGAAACACCGTATGTTCCTAATATAGAAGAGGAATTTGGTGATGTAATTTTTATTTTTTTTAATAATTTTAAAAATCCTTTTAATAATAAAAGTAATAAATTACAAATTAGGCTGGAGCTCAAGTTGAGGAACTAGCTGAAGAACATAAATCATTAATATGGTATTTAGTAAAACAAGTACGTCCAGGGATGGATTTAAGTAAAGTTGTATTACCTACGTTTATTTTAGAACCTAGATCGTTTCTTGATAAATTAACAGATTCATATTATCACGTAGATATTCTCTCAGGGTATATTATTTTACAAAAACATTAATAAATTTGAATTAATTCATTATTATTTATTATATTATTATTAGAGCTGTATTAGAAGATGATGCATTTACTCGAATGAAAACGGTAGTTAAATGGTATCTATCAGGTTTATATAAAAAACCGAAAGGTTTAAAGAAACCATATAATCCAATATTAGGTGAAACGTTCCGTTGTTATTGGTTACATCCAAATGGTTCAAAAACATTTTATTTAGCTGAACAAGTATCACACCACCCACCGGTAATTTTTCTATATTTTTTCTAATATATCAAGTGTCCCATCGAATTCTACCACAGTCATACGATAAAGTAGAAATTAATGGGACACTATTAATGGTCAACTTCCGAATCTGTGCCCCTTGAGTTCGCGCCACCTTCGCCTAACATCCTTAAAACTGTAAGAATAAAAGTGCCCCATATAATAGTGTATACCATACAGCGGGATCCTCTAGGTACGTAGGCGAAAAGAGTCTGGAGCGAGAGTGAGAACAGATATGTATAGAGATTTTGTATATGGGTAACAAAGACAAAAATTGGTGTGTTTGGGTAGAAGTATGTTCAATTCTCCGCCACCCCCCGTCTTAGCGCCAGTTTTCAGTCGGGACAAATTGGGACACAGAATCAGGGATTGACTGTACTTATATGTGTATTTTTCTTCTTAATCTTTATCATTTGAAGGTTTCTGCATTTTACGTAACAAATCGTGAGGATGGTTTTTCAATAAGTGCAAGTATTTTAGCACGTTCAAAATTTTATGGTAATTCAACATCAGCTATATTGGATGGTACAGCTGTATTAACATTATTACCACGTGGTGAAGATTATACACTTACTGTACCTTATGCACATTGTAAAGGTATTTTAATGGGCACATTAACAATGGAATTGGGTGGTAAAGTTTCAATTGATTGTGAAAAAACTGGATATTTTACAGAAATTGAATTTAAATTAAAAGTAATTAATTAAATTGAATTATTTTTCTAGATTAAAAATTTTATAATTAAAACTAATCTTATTTTTAGCCATTTTTGGGTGGTATTGAACAAACGAATTGTATATCAGGACGTTTGAAATTAGGCAAAGAAACATTAGCTACTCTTGATGGTTATTGGGATGGTACTATTTATATTAAAGATAAACGTACTGGTGAACAACAAGTATTTTGGAATCCAACACCTCAAGTAAAAAAACATCGTTTACCACGTTATACAGTATCAGTTGATCGTCAAGAAGAATACGAATCAGAAAGATTATGGCAACATGTATCTGCGGCTATTATAAGAGATGATATGAATGCTGCTACTGAAGAAAAAACACTACTTGAAGAGGCACAAAGAGGTAAATAAATTATTTACAAAAAATTCTACGTATATGATTGAATTAATTTATTTATAATTGAATTTAGCTCGTTCTAAAGAACGTAAAGCAAAATGTGAAGAATGGACACCAATACATTTTCAACAAGATTTAAAAACAGGCCAGTGGGTATATAAACATTCAGATTTACGTCCATGGGATCCTAGAAACGATTTATATCAATATGAATATAATTATGTTATACAAACTAGAACAAAACATCCAACACCAATGATTAGAACGGCTAGTATAATTAGTGTTGATCCTCAACAGGTAATTTATTTCAATTTCTTATTATATAATCGATATTTAATTGATTTTATTTATTGTTCAGGGTGAAACTAGAGTGTCAACAATGAAAGTAACAAAACGTAAAATGGCACCTAAACAAATATCATCAGATGCTGATGTTAATGATAGTGCAACAACATCCGAAGAATTCCATTCAGATTCAACACAATCTATCAAAAAAGTACCATTAGCAGCAACAAATTCCAGTATTATGTTGGCAATTCATGATCTTGAACAGAGTCTCAAGGAACATGGTGAAAAAATTAATCAATTACAAAAAAATATCAATAGAATGTTGGATTCGAATATGAAATCACGTAATGGACCGACTTATACTGAAGTATTAATTATAATATTCTTATTAGGTTTGTTTCAAGCTGTTTTTATATATTTTTGGTAAAGTTTTTGTGCAATTTTTCTTTTGTGATAGAAATCTTCTTGTCACTTTTATAATTTGTTATTTGAATTAAATTTTGTAATTTTTCATTGATTTGTTAGTTAAATATGAATTTTTTTTTAATTATTTAAAACGAGATTAGAAATAAAGTGGCATTTTGTTCTTTTTTTTTTTAAATAATATGATAGTTTT
This sequence comes from Iselma pallidipennis, assembly GCA_037464855.1. Classification (NCBI taxonomy): domain Eukaryota; kingdom Metazoa; phylum Arthropoda; class Insecta; order Coleoptera; family Meloidae; genus Iselma; species Iselma pallidipennis. The sequence continues at coordinate 13,606 of JAZBHA010001374.1, read as the reverse complement.
AGAATTTTTGTATGTCAAACATGTGCCTTCATATGGGCTCTTTGAAAATTATATACAGAGTGTTATTTTTGTTATTCAAACAAATAATATCAATATTGGTAGCATTCTGTATAATGAAATTGTGATAATTCCTCTTTTAAATGTTTAAAACATTATATTATAAAATTTTCGGTAAGTAGTTGAGAGATAGGAAAAAAGAACGGGAGGTAAGGGATATTAGAAATGGTAAATATAACACATCACCTATAAACTTGTAAACTTCAAAATATTCGTATTAAATGTAGAATTTTTTTACATAAGCACTAGTTTTTAATATAATAAATTGCATGTTAGTAATTTATCCTCTGTTGATTATCGAAATTTGAACACTAAAAAGCTTCAACAATAAACATTTACCTCTTGAATATGTATTTTATTTAAAGTCAAATAACTATATCAACTGAACGAATACAAATAATATAATTAAGAATAATATATGAAAATTGAAAATTATCGGAATTGATGTAAACTAATTCTTAAACCAATACAATCCTTACCAATTTCAGAGACACTACAAACACTGCAAATACATCCTTTATATTTTGGTAAATAAGATGTTCCACAAAATGGACATTTCTCTTCAATTTTGCCTCGATAAATCGGTGTATAAGAATATCCACATAAATTAAATGGATTATGTTCGTCGTAATGCAATTGTAATTCATCAATTAGATTTGAATCGCATGCTTGTAAGATTTTCCTAGCTTGACTTGCTACTTCCGGTCTAGGACCTAATTCTAATAAACGTCTAGCAAATGATGCTGCCGTTTTATAATTTTTCAATTTGAAAAACATATTCAATGCTGTACGTAATGTTAATATTTGATGAACTGGTTGAAGATTACAATGCGTAAAATATGCAGCCATTTCGCATTGTCGTTTCTGTTCATCCGGTGTTGATTTTGGTAATGTTTTACGTAATGTTTCCATTTGTAAACCACAAATATATTCACGACAAATTCTTAATAATTGTTCAGCTTCAGATATTTCTTGTTTATTATCAACTACTAATAAAGGTATTGATAAAAGTATATTTCTGAATTTGTCAATTGCTTCACTGAATTTACCACCAGTAGTCAATTGATAACACATCTAATAAACAAAAATTCTTGATTTAGTAATTTATTTTGTTAGAAGTATTAATTAAAATCATTTTTTACCTGTAACTTTTGGACTAAATCGTTTAGTTTAACACCAGCTACTGGTAGACCACCTTTAGGTCCAGCATCCTTCCAATTTCGTAATGGATAACTGAAACATGATGGCACGTTTGGTTGCCAAGAATGTATAGTTTTCGAACCACCATAAAAACCCAAAAAATAACTTTCATACGGTGCAAAATGAACAATACCAATTTGATCATGTAATAATCTACATGCTGATTCAAATGAACCAGCTATAATATGATCACTAGCTAATTGTGAATTTTTCGTCCATATAATTGTTGGTGATGGTCCTTGTGTTGGTAAATGTATAAATGTATCGGTTTGTTGTTGTTGTTGTTGTGCTGGTCCTAAATCTGGTAATTCAATATCATTATCTTCAACATCCCAACCACCTTCAACACCATCAGGTGGTGTTGTTTCATCTAATTTCTTTTCATGATCAATATCAATATCTTCATCATCATCACCCCAACCACCACCACTAACAACATCATCGTCGATTTGTTCAACATTTTGATCAACCATTAGATTTTTCATTGTTGATGATGCAGCTTGTACCATTGCATTTGTTTCAAATAAACTACGACTAACTGTTAATAATGGCCAATTTGTTTCAGCTTGTTGAATTGGTGGTGGTGGTAAGAAGAATTTTGCATTTGGATCAATATCAGGTATTTTCTTTTCATTACCAATTAAATTACGTAATTCATCAGCTTCATCATTAAATCCATGTGTAGCAGCTGTTAAATATGCTAATGATATTAAATTTGATGATTTTAATACACGTATACGTTCATCGATATCACCAAGTAATAAAGCACCATGATATTGTGCTGAACGTGCTTTACGTATTTCAGCGATTTTTGTCATTTTTCTTAATTTCTCTAAATTACCAGTTATTAAATATAAAAATGATAATTTTTCGAAACTTTTTGTACGTTGATAACACATTTCAACAACTTGATGATTACCATGCCATAATGCTGTTTGTGCTAATTGTTCCCAACAAGATTTATCATTTAAATTTTTCGCTGCTTCTAATGCTATTTCAATATTTCCACATTCTAATGCTAATGTAAAACGTGTTTTATCATCTTTGACGAAATGCAAAGCCACTTCTGGATAACCTTTCTGTTGTAAATATGATATTATAGCTTGTCCTACTAAACGTGAATTTTTCACCATATAAAGTACTTCATCGTAACGTTGATGGATTAATGATAATTTGAATTTATATTCAGTAGGATCTATTGTTAGAACACGTGGTTTACATTCACGATCTAAACAGAACACATGTTTGCCTTTTACTCTTGTAATATAAATTGGTAGATCGAGTGTACGGATGATACCATGATCACTGAAAGTATACAGGAATTTTTATAATTAATGAAGTATTACAGATAAACAATATTAAATTACCCGTGGATTAGAGTGTATTTAATATGATTGCTTGTTGTGTAAATAAAAACACCAGAATCATCCCAAGCACCTGATTTAACTCTTGTATTTTCGTGTAACGAACACAATACTTCTAATTTTCTATTACAAATTGTTACCGTATGTTTAGCTAATAATGCAAGGAAATTCATATCCGACGACCAAACAACATAACGGCATTTGTTTATTTTCACTACAATAATAATAATAATAATAATCTTGATTTTTTTTTAAATGAATTAAAACTTTACCTTGATCAAGTGTTCGTTTACGTTGTACATCAAAAAGTGTAACATGTTCAGGATCACGTAATAATAACATTCCTGTACCAGCATAGAAAACTTCATCACATGGTGGTGTTTGTACTTTCTTTGTAACTTCATTTTTTAAATTTTTCAAAACTAATTGATGTGTACGATCTAATACAGCAAAACGATTTCTAGCTACCCATAATGCTGTTAAACCAGAACCACGTTTACTATCAGTATCTGAACTATCATCACCACTACTATCTTTTGATATTGTATATAATTCATATGTACTATTATCAAGATTTGTTGTACGCATTGATAATAATACAGCATTTTCAGCTGGATTAAATGACATTTTATATACTGGTGTTTTACCACCACCTTTTATCTGTATGATAGATATATCTTTTGATGTTGTAAAATCTAGACGACGTAAAAATCTATCTTTTACATAATATAGAAAATTTCCATGTACTGTATAAGCTGGACGTTCACGTTCTAATTTAAATATAATCATTCCTGTATCATGGCCAGCAGCAAATAAATTTAATGTTGGATGTGCTGTTAATACCCAAAATCTATCATGTTCACGACGGAATGTATGTAAATAATTACGTTTTGTCATATCCCATATTCTTATACTTTTATCTTCACTATTTGATAATAAAAGTTCTTGACGTGGATGGAATAAAACGCACGATACATTATTATAATGTCCACGGCAAGTATCAACTTCCCATGCCTATAATTAAAATTTTAATAATAATATTATTTTAAAATTAAAATTTTTAATTGAAAATTCACCTTTGAATCATTCATACGCCATAATTTAATTTGACGATCATCAGCACCAGATACAATTAATGGTAATGTTGGATGGAAACATGCCCAATTGACACCACGATCATGTCCTTCTAAGACATGTTTTACAACAGCATCAGCTTGACCGAATAAATCTGTTGAACCGGGATTTTTCAAATGCTCTTCTAAACCACCAGGACCAGGAGCTACATTCTTCTTCCGTAAGCCTTTTTAAAGAGAAAATATACAATATATCGAATAAAATCTATTAATTCTTTGAACATTTCAATAAAAATACCGGATATATCCCAAACACGAACTGTTGAATCTAATGATGCTGATACTAATAAATCCTCAGATTGATGAAACATTGCACACATTACATAATGATTATGACCAGTCAATACACAAATGCATGTACGACTTTGCCAATTCCAAATACGTATAGTTTGATCATCAGAGGCGGAAACAATCCAGGGATATTCATGATGGAACATTGTTGTACGAATATAATCCAAATGGCCAAGAAGTGTAAAAATACAACGTTTCTGTTTATAATTCCATACCTAAAATTTTGATTTATCGAATAATCATAAAAAGAGTTTTGTTTTTTTTTCTTAATTACTTTGATTTTATAATCATCACCACCGGACACAAAAAGTGGTTGTTGATTATGGAAACAAATACCACGTACAGGACCATCATGTTCATCAAATTTCTCCAACAATGTACACATTCGATAATCCCATAATTGTATAGAACCATTGTGCAAACTAAACAACAAAAATTTCAAATAAATCAATAAATTAAGACAATATATGTATAGGTATATTTAAATGTCAATTTTCCGAAAGATTTATTATGTAATAAGTAATAAGTTAAAATTTTATATCTTGGAAGGAAAAATATGTAGTTCATATTGTTGTAAGAGATGAATTGCCAAATAAAAACCAGGTATTAGAGATGTGGTTTGGGCGTTGGCCATCTCGTAGGCATCAACTGGTCAACTGGTTATCCTAATAATGCATCAGAAAAAGCGAAAGGCCTTAAAGGTCATGTTACATTTCTCTGAACCATAATTAAAAAAAAAAGAAAAAAACAGATTTCCTAAAGCGAAAAAAAAAACCATCAACATGTTCTACATTCGATTCCGTAACAGTTTAACATTGACATTAACTTTCAATCATTTATAATAAGCTCCATATAGATAAGAATTTTCAATCTCAAAACAATAAACACCCTTAGTATTATCAAGTTTGTTATTTACAAATTGATTCGTTTAATAAAAACTATAGACGTCATTGAATTGTTGTTCACCTTCTTTTCCTAACAACACTAGAAACTTACCAGACAAATTAAACAAAACAACTTGTTTTCTCTTAGAAACAAATCAAAAGTTTCCCCTAGAAAAGGGAATTCAAAAAACCGTCTAAATAAATATATGTCAGTCTAAAATTCAGTAGCGATTTGGTAATGTAAACTACACAAATTTTTTTGTTCCCATTCAGTCTACAAAATGTTAAAGCTAAATCTTATCATCTCTTCATATGCTGTTGATCTCTGATCGATGGCTTAAAGAAAAAAAAAAAATATACAAAATTATGCAACTGGCTGGGTTTTCTGGTACGGGCGTGGTGACCTATGTATAAAATGTATATTGTTGCAGAAGGTTTATTAAAAAAAAGTGGTCCCATAAAATTTTTGACGAAATTTATATATAATTAATTAACAAGTATAATTTCTATACGGAATTTCGCTATAATGCAAGGACAAAAATATTGCAACTTTTGTTTTAAACATTCAATGAACAAATTAATAGACAAAAGAAAAATGGAAAATTTGTAGAGAGAAAAAAAAACATTGCCTAATATTTCAATTAAGATCATATAAATTATCATATTAAGATTTGAGACAATTTCTCTTTTGATGAAAAACTACTGTATGTCCTAATAAAAAACAAGCTGTAATTGTGTAAATTCTTTTATAAAAATCAAAACGAAAAGATTATGTTTTTTGTGTGATGTGATGTTTTATTGTCCCTAAGACTTAAAATTAGACATGTTATTTTTTTTTCCTTTTGAATTGTCTATTAAAAATAATTTTGAAATGTCACAGAACAACAAACAACCTACATAATTTGCATCTAAAAAAAAATATTATGCAAATGAAAAACAAGCTTTTGAATGCATCTGAAAAAATAAAAATAAAAATAATTAAATTAATTCCATTAGCATCGAATAAATAATCAAATTCAGCAAGGAAACAATGGAAAAACGACCATACTGTGAGTAAGGAAAATGGAACTTCTAAATTGTTCTCTACGTATAAATTTACAAAAGTACTCAATACTTTTAAATTTGTGCAATGATCAAAATTATTAAATTCGGACTCTACGGATCAAAGAACATATGTAAAATGTCGCCTGGATGTTTACTATGCAATCACTGAAAATTGTTCGCATTTTTTTGGGGGAAAAAAAATTTTCGTTTTTCGTCATAGACCAGACGAAGCAGACGAAAATTTTTATTTGTGAAAATGAATAAAAACTCGAGTACCCATGTAATGAAACCTGGAGTACCTTTTAATAAAAATGGTTTCTTGTGGACTTCGTTGTGGAACAAACTGATATCAACTTTTCAATTTGCGTATTGTTTATAGGTAAAAAAAACAACATCAAATTCATATTCTACTACCTTTTATTAAAATTGTCAAATCAAAATTTCTCAAGTATTACGGATAGCTGTAAAAAAATCAACGAAATGCCTTTGGATCCCTAGAATGCAAAATTAATAATTTGTACCTGGCAACATTATATGAATTCAAAATTCCGAATTATTTCCAAAATAAACACAATAAGAATCTTGTTGTTTCAATTAATAAAATTGAATTTAAATTTTGAAAAACAACAATACTGGCACATTGAACAAGTATAATATATCCTGTACTTCAAATCATATATAGAAACTAAGAACCGGGGGAAATACAAGATCTGATACTACATATAAATTTCAACACAATCCCCAAATATTAAACAGTCGTTTACATATTATCGACTTAGACAGTGTGTTAAAAATTTCGTGACTGATCCCCTCAAACATGATGGTTTATTATCTAGTAAGTGTTATTGTTGTTTAAACGATAATAATCAAAAATCAGTGATCATATAATTAATGTAAATGTGGCAATTTATCATATTTAGATTTAATAAAGTGATAATTAAATTTAATCATAATATCGAAAAATTATTTTAAACAATATTTTGAAGTGATTCAAGGTTTTTCAAATTAAAATAATTACCAATACACATCAACAATTAAGATAATTAATTTTTTTGGTTTACAATATTTGAAGGCCTAGGAAGGAAAACGCAATTTTGTTTTTTTTATTTTGATAGCAAACCCAAAATTATTCCTAAATATTATTTAATTGTATTCCATACCAAATTTAGTTAGACTTGCAGTTTAATTAAAATAAATTAATGGACTAACCGGAAAAACAAATCAATCTATTTGATATTTGTATAAAAATTTTTGTGGAACCAGACACACCCGAATTATTATTCCAATTAAGTATCACCTAATCAATTAAAATTTTTTCTTCAACAATTATCTTAGTAAAAACATTTAACATCAAGATTATTATATCATTAATTTTAGGATACCGGATGATTTCATCATTTGTTTTTTTACTTAATGCCTCAATTAAAATCTAATAGAATCAGAAGAAAAATTAATGGAAATTCGTTCTTGGCCTTCATATAATAATTTTACATATACGACCATGAATTTTCTGTTAATGAAGAAACATAGGCGGGTCTGGTTCCGTTGACATTTAGAGAAACACCAAATTTAATTATTATTGAAAAAAAACTAGATCAGTACAAAAATCAATTTAAGGCGATTGCGTCAATAACTTGATTTTTTATTTTATTTTATTTTTTTTTCAATAATGTATTATTATAATAGCTATTATTTTTTGTTTACAGATATTAAGCATCATCTGTATGTGGATAAATCCTGTAAAATTACAATTTTTTTATTCATCATTTACACCATTTAATGCACCATATACACCAATATACCATCAATCAGTTATACCGGCAATACCACATACAATATCAGTAGTGCCACAAATACAATCAACCCTCACATATAATCTACCATCAATTGAAAATGATATTAAATCGGCACAATTTAATGGGTTTGGTTATCGTACTGATTACAAGGACGGTGCTACTTCAACTGTATATTTTCTAACTGGTGCTAATAGTGACTTTTTACGAAATTTTAGAAATTTTCCAAGTATTAGAACACACCCACAACAACAACAACAGGAACAGCAACAACAGCAACAACAAACACAAAAAGAACAAAATATTGATACTAAAGCAAGAAATTTAGCATCAAATATTTTAGATAATAACGCAATACCTGATACTAATACCTATTTACGGAATCTCCTCGAACCTAGGGAATTTGGACGATTATTTGATAATACAAATACTGGTATTTTTAATTTTTATACATTTCCAGCTAGTACTGCACCGTTAACAAGCAGATTTCATTTATCAATCAATAATAATCAAACAGAAACAACAACTGAAAAACAAACAACAACTACAGAATCATCACCAACAACTACTACTACTACAACAACAGAAGGAGCAGAAACAACAACAAAAGAAAATGAAGAAACTGCTGAAAGTCGACTCAAAGATACAAGAATTCCTTCTAATGAAATCAATAGCAATGAAGAAACTAAATCAAATCCTCAAACAACAACAGCAACAGAAGCCGATACAATTGAAGTTACAGCAACTACAACACAAAATTCATTGGAAACATCAACTGAAACACACACAACTTCCGAAAATGAAACAACAATAACGACAACAATTACTGACTAATTCTCAAAATTTAAGTCACTTTATAATTTGACGGCTTTTTGAAAATTTTGATAAACAAATATAACAAAAAAATAAAAATTAAAAAAAATGACTGAAATCACGAATGTTTGCCAAAGTCGAGCTTTTTAACAACAACAACAAAAAATTACTATAAATCATCTAAAATTGTCATTATTTTTCGACTTAACAATTGCTAAATTATTAATTAATTAATTGATTATTTTAGGAAATATTAATTGCTCAAACTAGCTTTTTAGAATTTTATATTGGCATAAAATTTAACAAAAAAATATATGATCTTTAATAAATATTTTATTGTTCCTGACTTGAATAAGATACCTATTAGTGTATGTACTTAATTGATTGAATAAGATTTATTCTTCCTTCACATTTATAAAATAAATTTGCTTAACTAAATCTTGAAAAATGATAAGAAAATAGTTTTATTTTACCAAAAATCCAACCCCTAAGAAACAATTGCGCCCTATTAAACAAAAAACTCCACCAATCCATCCCGACTCACTTATCCAGATAAGACAATAACGGATTGAAACGTTTCCTTGAAATAGCAATTAAGAAGCATTTAAAATAAGAAAGAATAGATACAAAAGGAGTAAATCAAATAAGTACACAACTGATGTGTGCATATTTTTGGAACACGAGGTATGTTTAGCTGAAGATTTCTAACCTAAAATTGATGCTTTAAATTATTAAATTGAATTAAATATTTTTCTACTAATAATTGACTAATTTATCTAACTTTTAATTAATATATTCATTTAAAATATACGTTTACATCAATTCGAAAACATGGACCGAATCCACCCCAGATGGATCGTTCATATTATAAACATTACTGCTTACCTGGCTAAAATCCATGGACGTTTCGGATGAAATGATAAGCCCTTAACACGAGCCGACTTCGTTTCAAATTTTGTTAACATTTTTCTTGTAGTTTTTCCAGGATTTTTCAAAATTTCATCAGATGACGTGTCGTTTTGAGGTTAGAATCTGAAGATAATTGTATGATGTTTATACATACATACACACTCAAATGTTATTTTCAAATACAAGTGGAAAAGAAGGTTTTCCACTAATTTAATTGATTTTTAAATAATTTTCACTAGAAAATTAAAATTAAATTGTGAAAACTCAGGCAATCTCTGTCAGGCAGCAATGACAACAAAACTCGATGTTTCTATCTTATTCTTTCAAATACGTAATCAATATTCCATCATTGTTTAACAACCGCCGAAGAAATGAGCTAAATCTAGCGCAACTGTAATAATTAAAAAAAAATAACGCAAATATTACGAATAAAATAGCTTAATTGAACAACAAACTAATTTGAATTAAGGCAAAATCGAATTTTATAGAAAATTTTGCCTTTTCATTCTTAAATAAAATTTACAAACAGAGCTATATTTAGAACAACAAATTGTTTTTTCTAGTGTGCAACAGGTGGCGCCACAGATCATAAATGCGCCAAATTTGAAAACAATATACAGTTAATGAAAGTAACTGATAAATATTCAATTCGTCCAGTATAATCATTTTTCTTAATTATTATTTGGGTTTCACAATTAATAGAATCTTGATAGTATTTAGTAACAATAATTCAATTGTTTAAGATTGTTATATTAAAAAAAAAAATTAAACAAACATAGAATATAAACACAATAATTTAACAATTACTTTAATTTGATTAAAATTAACTTGTCATTATGTATTACATAATATATAAATTTAATCTCATCTATAACTCAGTTCTTCTATGTTACCAAATCGTATTTTAAATACCGGGTGTCAGGTCCCAGATATAAAGTGGGTAAAATGAAAAAAATTTCTAATCAAATCATCAGAATGAAGTTTTCCAGATTATGTTGCATATGTTGTACAGAAAGTCACTTTCATTTTCAATAAAATATAGCCTAGCCGTTATACAACTATTGAAATTAACAACAGATTATCTCTAATAACTGACACCCTGTATTTAAAAAAACTTGAATAGTTGATAATTTGAACAAAATTAAGAAATGTAAACTAAATTGAGTTTTCATCATCGCAATAAATGTCGAAATTCATCTAATTCATATATACTAGTTGATAGTCTGAAACAAAAAAGAATTCGTCAATTACAGGAAACAAATTTAAAAAATTCATGTACTACCGTCCGATACTATTTAGAAGTGAAACAATTTCGGATCGTTGTAATTTGAATTTCTTCTCATTTAATGATGTTATTTGTAAATTTTCCGCATCAAATTTTCCAGAAAATAAGATCTTTAAAGCTGTACCTAGTCCTTGAATCTACAAAAGAATATTAATCAAAATTTTTTATAAATACGAATTGAAAGGGATAGTCTTTGTGTTTATAGTATATTTTAGTATATTTACTTGTAATTTTCCCCATAATTTACATTTATCACATCCAACACAATCCATAATTCTTGATACATTACGAAAATGTTGTTTAAATTCATATTTTAATTTTTCAGCTTGTTCATTACCAGTAAACATAGTTGTTTCATTAAAATGATCAGGAAATTTATTGACAATATTTAATAAATCTTTTATAGCTAATTGTGTATCCCAATCATCTGATTCATTACCAGTATAATATTCTTCTTTTTGTAAATACGTTGTAGCTTTATTTAATGCTCTTAATTCTAATAAATAAACAAAATATAAATTCCTTAACCAATGTGGACCTTCACCGTTTGTTGTTTCTTTAGAAAAACGTCGTTGAAATTCAATTAAATTATGCTCCCATTTACCATTTGGTTCAGTTAATGTTGATTCTGATAATAAATATTTAGCACATAGATGTATATTTATACTAGAATGTAAGCCAGATATGGCACGATAAAAAACACGTTCTTCTAAACACATATTATTCAATTTTGAACTTTGTATATATGGATTAATACTAGATGTTGGTCGAAAACAATTTTCCATATATATACTATGCCATATTCTATGTGCTGATTTACCTCTATAACCAGTATAACGTTCAGGATTCAATAATAAATCAACATAACTCGATTCACTGTCGTTATCTTCAAGTACACAAAAATTATCTTGTGCATCATCATATGCACTCCATAGAGCAATATCTTCTTGTACTTTTTTACTAATTGTTGTATTTAAATAGCCTAATTTTGCATCATGATCATCTGCACAATTGTTATCAAGATACTGTAAAAAAAAAATTTAATTAATCGAAGAATCGAATAAGAAATATGAAATTCCTTACTATATCAGCTGGTTTTTTTCGATAAGTCTCCTCAACAGCCCCCTTTAAACCAGCTGGAATATTCTCTTCAGGACAAGCTTCAACATGACAATGTCTCATAGCACAACGACTATCATCATACCAAAATGGGCATTCACGTCGTAAATTGACTTTATAAAATCGAAAATAATCTTTCTGCAATAGACTACGCAGTCTTGGATAGATTTTAATATTATTAAAATGATCAACAGTATCTACATTACATGTACAATCATCAATTTTCCCTTGAAGCTAATTTATTTCTATTATTATTATTATTATTATTATTATTATATATTAATAATAAATTTTTACCTGACAAAAACAATCATCTTCATCTTGTATATTGCCGAAATAACCGGATGAAAAACAAATAATAAATAATATTAAAAAATTCGTAATTTCAATTTTTACTAAACTCATTATATTGTTTTCATTTCTTATATTAATAATACCTAAAAATTACCGTTAATTCCAATTCAAAATAGACAAAAACAATAATTTACAAGTCTATTGTAAATTTACAGTTAACTTTTGAAACTTCTATCTATATTAGTTATTGAATGAATGAAACAATATTTTTAGAGTTGTTTTAAAAATTTTAAAATCCATAATTTAATCACATTGCCACATTGCAAAATATTTTATAAAGAATTTCACTTAAAATTTTACATAAAAAACAAAAATTCCTTCCCTTCTTATTTTCACTTCATGACAGCAGTGACAGAAGAAAGTTAACCTTCAAAATAAAATACAAAATTGCGCATGTGCATTAGATAATTTTCAAAATATTTTTGGAAATTTGGTAAATTTTCAAACAAGTACAGCCAAAATGCACACAATTTCTGGCAGAATTATCAATTTAAATCGTCGAAAAAATGAGATAATCTATTTTTAAGATGTTCAAATTTTTATATATTTCCTTTAAATTGAAGAGGTTAAATGCAGTGACGGCGGAACTGACAGGGACATCCCGATGCAAACCTTTGATGATGAGTGGTACCCTAGACTTATTTCCTGGGTATTCAACTATCTACGTGATTTATAACTAGAAATTGATGAAATTAATTCAGTATATTAATGGGAACATTTTAAAACAACACCCTATGCGCCTACGCCATACTTATCGCCTAGTGCCGCCCCTGGTTAGTTAAGACTGTGACGTCAGCATGGATACATATCGTTTAGAGCGCATACGCCAACTTGGCGCACAATTTTGAATTGGATTATTTCAATGTTGACCGTTAATTAAATTAAAAAAACAAAAAGGACATCTTTCACTTTATTTCTTGACTCTGTACATAGTAAATGAGAATACACCTGTGCAATGGCACAATTATGTTCCTTCTTGTCAAGATTAAGAAATAATTTAAAATTCCTACTAGTTCAATTCAGGCAACCAAACATACACGTACGTACTCAACCTAGTATGTTCCAAGGAGCGTTCACAATTGTTTATCCATTCAACACTTTAATAAACAATAATAATTAAAAAAATATATATTGATGACACAACTGTGGACAAACAGCTCCAATTTAAATAAAAATTATGTAAATCGGTTGAGTATGGACCGCTGGCGGATTGTCGAAAGAAGACGGCTTGTGTTTTAAACATATACAGTGGAGTCCGTTTATTATGACTCCGCTTATAATGACAGTCCATTATTGTGACGTAGTTGTACCCATTAGTTTGGTTCTCATATAAATTTGTATGAACCTTAGTCCGCTTAGA
>JAZBHA010001373.1:9958-22547 GCA_037464855.1 Iselma pallidipennis | reverse complement strand
TTTTGAAAAAATTGATGGTTACGCCGATAGAAATGTTAATATCTTCGTCAATCCTCTATGGATTTTAATATGACAGGTTAGTAAGAAATGGTAGTGTCGACATACGTTCCTTAATTGACGATAAATTTTGTCGACCACCCACTCCAGATAAAATAAGGTGATTATTTAAAGAATCCGATAATTTGCCAATATTTTTATTAATCTTTTCGTTAACAATTCGTGTAATTCAAATTTAAAAGTACGAAAATCTCCATATATTACGTAAAAATCTCCAACATTTACTATTTAATTGATTCTTCAATATCATTAAATATCATATTTGTCCATGTTTTATGCCATGATCTTTCCATTTCATCTTGTATTCGAATTCGTGTACCTCTTTCTATAATTTTATCCAATACTATATCACTTGTACGACTTTTATACACAAAATAATTAAATCCAGTTAAGTCGATTTTTGAAGAAAATGATACTAATTGTGATATTTCTGTTAACCAATTTAATGTAGGTACAGTCCACCAATCCCAACTTACTGTTTGTTTACCATCATCAAATTGTATTGTCGATGAACATAATGTTGAATAATTGATTTCTTTCGATTGAATTTCAGGAAGTATTAATGTTACTTGAACTGTATCATTGGAATGATCAATAAATTCAGTCTTGCTCATTGTTAATTGTGTAGAAATTTGTTTAGAAATCACAACCGAACTTAATAATAATAATAGAGTGGACAGATATATAGTTATCATAGTTAGAAACAATATTAGGCAATAAATATGTAATCGTTGGGGTAAATCCGAAATTGTTAATAATTTTTCTAATTCCGTATACGTAAAATATCCTCTAGATAAACCCTGTTTTCGTGCTAATATTGTTTCAAGTTCGATTAGTTTCTCCCAAAACACTGAATCTTTTACAAAGACTTGCCAATCCTGAAATTTTAATATTATTTAATCATAATGTGCTCTTTTTAATGAACAGAACAATTATTTACAATTGCTTTAAGAAAATCTCGTTCCAGTTTAATTAATTCGTTTAAAGGGATTCGTGCCGACGATGCCCATTCATCCATAAACACTTCATCTGGATTTCCATCATCGCAAAGGAATTTATAAGAAATCACCTGAAATTTTGCAATTTTCAATAATAACTAATGATAATGGGAATATATAATAATTACCAAAGAGACAAGAAACAAATCAGAGGAGGCAATTTTCTGTAAATATTCTGGATTTAGTTTTTTCAAACGTTCTAAATAAACCACAGCCATAACAAATGCTAATGGTGATACACAAGCATGCCAGGATAGATCAACGGCATCTGAATAATGTAAACGATCTAGTGATTGTCCACGTCGACTTTCCGAAAATACTTCAGCAGCCAATTCTGTAATAAAAGACAATAATCGTACAACATTACGAAATTACAAGAATTCTCAATAGTAACATACCTGTTAGTGGTAGGCTCAAACAATCAATGTTGGGATAATTTACATAATAGAGAGTTTTATTAATTCGTGATTCGAACTTATGATAATCGTTGAGACCCTAAAAATGATCAGTAATTTAAAAATTTTGTAAAATATTGTGCAGACGACTACTCATGTGACTCATAATTCTATACTTACTTTAATCGGTCTGTCTCGATGTTTATTGAGAATTTTCGACATTTTCTTGAGAAAATACAGTCGAAACTTTGAACTATTTACTAAATTATTGATAATTTATCAATTTTTGACACGGAATTTTTCAAAATAGACTTTTTTATTTAAAAAAAATTAAGATTAAATTGAGGACAACTGGTGGACAATGACATTGGTTGGTGACCGACGTGACATGGGGGAAAAACAAAAATAACTAAACGCCACCATATGGCGAAAAAGAGATAGACGTATACAATTACTTCACGAAAGTATGAGATAAAACATTTAGTGTTACAACTTTATTATATTGGCAACACTGATTTTGATAGATATCAATTTTATTTAAAATATAACGGAATATTCAAGCATAATTTGATTAAAATTAATTTCTATTTATCTTATTACGCTAATTGTATGTCGTTTTATCTAATTTTGATTTAATAGTTATGGAACAATATTGTGAAATCTGGTGACTTTTTGTCATGGTAGCCAACATAAATTATCACCTGACACGTGACTCTAGTCGTCAGACGGCGCTCAACTGTTCGTAACTATTCGGTTTGAGTCTACAGTAGAGCCCTTATTATCCGGAAAATGATGAACATACAGATCCGTACAGCCAGATTTTCCCAACAAAGGACCACTACATATAGACAAATACTTCATTTGAAGTTGTTTAAGAATTAACCTTCAGGGTCGTACTTTGAAGATGGGTAATATCAAACTTATGCATTACGAATTATGGCTAGAATGACAATTTCAAGTGCAGCCCCAAACACTACCTGTAGCTAGGTGGATTGTAAACGGTTGATAAACAAAGAAGCAGAGATTTCAACTTTCGGATGAGTGATTCTTTATAGTCGAAACTCTGCAGTAACCCTACTCCAGCGGGACTTTAAACCCAAACTAGAAGATTCGCCTCATCTGTCTGACTATTTTGGATTTTTGTGATAGTTTCGGAAACGGTTGAAATCTATTATTTTCTTAAATGGGGATAAAAGATAGAAGGGGAGGCGCTGGATACCAGTCGCACTAATAGAGTCTGTTCACCCAAACATGAGCTAAATGATCATGAAATTTCGAACTAGTCCGGACACTCATTATTGTAAGTATCATTTTCTAATGCACGTATAAAGTTAGGTTATTTTCAACTGAATCACTGTTCGTACATATGTTTTATAACTATTTAGTTCATGTTTGGCTAAATAGATTTTATAAGTGTGATTATGAAGGGAGAAACTTCTTATTGTTAGTCGAATGGTTAAATTATAACGTCTAATTGCAGCTCCAATTGTCTGGACCTTGGGCCGAGTAGTTACGAACAGCGAGTCATAATCTGACGACTAGACTGATTCTGATTTGTTGGTGCATGTCAGAATCCTGTCAAATAGCGGTTAGAAGGTTAGAGTTTGCACGTGGAAAAGTTTCCAAAAATTCTGATAATTCATGTAAAATAAAGACTAAAGGTAACTAAAATTGCAATTATTTCATATAAAATTTACATAATCTTTACAAAAAACCGTAATTTTTCAGATGTCTGTAGTGTCTGGTGGTGCATCAAGATGTTCATCATCAACATCATCATCAAGACGATCATCAATCTTAAAATCATCATCAAATTTAAAGAATCGTTTAAATCAAAGCTTAAATAATACAACAACAGCAACAACAATAAATAAAGTACGTTTCACATTACCACATTCGAAGAAAATCAAACAGATCTTATTGGATTATAAATCACGTACAAATATTAAAGAATATGAAAGTTTAATTTATCAAATATGTAATAGTGAATTTACTGATAGTGATATTAATGATTTATTACAAGAGACAATTGAATGTGTATCGATATTAAATCGAGATTTATGTTTATTTATTGAAGCAATATTAACAATTAGTTGGATTGATAAAAGCGATGAAATCATACGACAATATCAATCATTTGTTGTTAATCTAATAGCAGCACATAATTACCATGCAGAATATGTAATTGATAAATTAGTATTATTATTTCATCCAGGTATAGTTTTTATAGAATTTTACAATTCCTTCAAAAATTCATATAACAATATTTTAGCTCCTAATGATCCTGAATGGGAAGATGATCGACCAAATGAGACAGATATTAAGAAATGCTCAAATGTACATAAATTATTAAAAACTCTTCTAGTTACAGTTCCAATGTAAGTTGTACCATTCAATAATAATTCAATTTAATTGTTGATTTTTCTTTTAGGTGTCGAGAATTATTAATGAAATCTTCAATTAATTTATTTCCTTATATGAAAAAATCGACACATATACATGAATATTATATTCATAATGTTCTATGGATTATAGAATATGAGCCCAGTTTGAAACCACAAATTCTACATTTACTGTTTTCAAAGTAACTACTATCTTGAGTCTAATTATTATTATTATTATTCTTATTATCATTATTGTTATTATTTTTAGATTAGTAATAATGGATGTGAACATGCCTAGAGAAACTATAGAAAAATTATTTGATGAAGAACACGATGAGATCTTTTCAATGGAAAATGATCATGATGATGGTAGATCAATGTATTTATCAAATTCATTAGAAACATTATCAACTTTAGCGAATAATTTAGATGTTTGTTTAAATAAAATATTTAATTATTTAATACAAGAATGTTATACAAGTGATAAACAATTAGATTGGGCTAAAACGAAAAGTATTATCTATAGAAAATTTAGTTATTGGAACAATTTTTTAATTATTTATTTTTAGGTGTATATCATGATATAATAACAGTATTCGATCAAGTTATTCTACCAACATATAATACACATCATGTTCAATTTATTATATTTGTATTGTGTACATTGAAACAAACATTATCAGAGGCATTTCTTAATTATTTATGGAAGAAAATCACGAATCCAAATGTGGCTGTTGTTCTACGACAAGCTGCTATAAATTATCTAGTTAGTTTTCTAGCTAGAGCCATATTTGTACCTTTAACGTATGTTAAATATGTTATCAATTTCTATAAATATAATAATAATGAATTTTTGTATTGTAGAATGATAAAGGCAACATTACAACAGATGGCTAGTTGGATACATTGTTATGCATCAACACACGACCAGTTTGAATCAGTTGATATTGATGTTCGTGCCCATCCTGTATTTTACAGTATTTGTCAAGGATTATTCTATTTAGTTGCTTTTAGATATGACGATTTTGTAAATTCTAAGAAAAGTAAGTGTTATCATCAATTTGCTAAATATAACATGATTGATTGTATTTTTTTGAAGATTTAACATTTCTGGAAAGTCTGAATATGGGCCAAATTGTTAATGGACGTTTGAATCCATTACGTGTCTGTCAACCGGCTGTTGTTCATAATTTTGCACGTGTCACAAAGAAATATCAATTAGCATATTGTTATGCAATTATTGAACAAAATACACGGAATACATTACCAACGATTTATACGAATGATAAGGGTATAAGTGCATTATCTAATGATATTTTAGATGCATTCTATCCATTTGATCCATACATGTTGCCACGGTAAAAATCTCCTGTTATCACTAATTGTTTTTTTTATAATTATTGTTGATTGTAGATCTGGGGAAAAAGTTTATAGTTTCTATCGTGATTATGTCGATAGTAGTGATGTTGAAATGGAGGAGAATTATGATGTTGGTGATGATTTTTTGGAACATCAAGAACAGGCGCAGAAATTCTCGTATGGAACATCACCAGGATTCAAATTTAATAATACTTGATCAAGGTATTTGTATGTAAATTGGTACAAAAAACAGAATAAAAAACCTCAAAGTTTTTGAATGCAGTTTATATTTGAGAAATTGTATTTATATATAAATTTGCCTATAATTTTATTAAACAAAAATTATTTTAATGATTCCAGTTCTTGTTCGACCAGTTTCTTGTATTGATCGAAACCTTCTATACTTTTCACTGAACCATCTCCACATACCCACAGTTCTTTGCAGATTTTCCTAATCAAACGTTCATCGTGAGATACCAACATGACACCACCCTAAAATTATAATTTTTTCTAGGTAATTGGATATTTGTGTAAAAATCCAGATATTTACAGTGAATTTATTGATGGCATTTCCAAGAGCTTCAATCGTTTCAATATCTAAATGATTGGTCGGTTCATCCAATACTAAGAAATTCGGACAACCCATACACATTCGTGCAAATGCTACACGTGATTTCTGTCCACCCGATAAACTAGCAACAGTTTGTAATGCTAAATCACCCGATATACCAAAACTACCCAATTGTCGTCGATATTCTTCAATTGCTTTACCAGGATATGCTGTTTGTAATAATTCCACTGAATTAACATTCATATCTAATTGATCGATATGATGTTGACTGAAATAACCGAATTTTAAATTTCGATGAACATGACAAACACCTGATGTGGGTGTTAATAATCCCATAATAATTTTCAATAATGTTGTTTTGCCAGCACCATTATCACCAACAATACATATACGTGAATCCATTGTTGCACCTAAATTAACATTTGTAAATATAACACGATCTGGATTATATTGAAATGATGCATCATTTAATTGTAAAATTGGTGGTGATAACAGTTCAGTATCAGGGAATTTCAAAACAACAGGAACCTCTTTTTCGACCGGTTTCAATATTGGCCTACAAAACACACCAAAATATAATCAAAAACCATTAATATTTGAGATTTCACTTACAGTTTCTCTAATAATTTAATTTTTGATTGGACTGAAGCTGCCCGATTTGCATTATAACGGAATTTATCAATGAATTCTTGAACGTGTTGTCGATGTTGCATTTGTGCTTCATATTCCCTCTGTTGATTTTTCAGTTTTTCAGTTTTTGTTTTAACGAATTGTTCATAATTTCCTCTAAAAATTCCAAATTAAACCATCAAAAGAGGACAAATAGATACAAAAACTTACCGATAAGCATCAATTCGTTGCGAATGCAAATGTAAAATATCGGTAGGCACAGTATCCAAGAAGTTTTGATCGTGCGAAACAACTAGTAACGTTGTAGGCCAATTTTGTAGATAATTCTCCAACCAAATTATCGCTTTAATATCCAACATGTTGGTCGGTTCATCCAATAACAGTAAATCAGGTCTACAATTTAATTGTTGATAACAATAATAATTAAAAATATAAATGATTTGTACCTTGAGAATAGTGCTCTAGCTAGTGCTAATCGCATCCGCCAACCACCTGAAAACGTTTTTGTAGGTCTCTGTTGCATTGCCGTTGTAAAACCTAAACCATTTAGAATAATTGAAGCCTTAGCTGGTGCTTTATCAGCTTCAATATTTTGTAATTGTGCATAAATTTCTGTTAATTCTTTTGATAATTCCGGATCATTGGAACCTGTATTCATTTTCTGACTTAATTCACGTTCTTTTGCTAATAATTCTTCTCTAATTGTATCACATTGTAGAACACTTTCGAGTGCTAAAGTGTCATCACCAACAACCTAAAAAAATGGCACAATTTAAAAAAGGTGTTTTATTGTTAGATAGATGAAAAAATACTTCTTGTTCTACGTGTAAAATAGAAATATGTGATGGTATTCGTAATTGTGCAGCAGAAATCATACGTAATAGTGTGGATTTGCCTAAACCATTTCGTCCAACTAGACCATATCGTCTACCAAATGCTAAAACTAAATCGGCACCTTGTAATAAAATACGATCACCATATGCTACATCGAAATTCTCAATTCGTATATCTTGTGTCCGATTATTGCCTTTAGCTTCTAATTTACTCTCTTTTTTACTTGTCACCTGCGATGCTGTAGCTGAATCTAATTTAACGACATTATTCACTTTTACTTCTTTCGAACGTTTCTCTTGTTTCTCTTGTAATTTAGCTTCAGCTTTTTCCAATTTTCTTGCATCAACTTTCTACAAAATCACCCCACAAATAATTAAAAATGAGAGAAACTAGACAAAAATTGACATACAAGTGAATCATCACGTTGCATCATCCATATACTTTTCACATCTTCGGTGGTGTTCTCCAAATTCGCCACCATACTACCTAAATGAATTGGTGCATTTAGAACTTTATTTGGTCCATTTATTGGGTTGTTCTGATTCGGTTTCAATATTTGTAGAAGTTCATTACAGATGATTCTAGAAAAAAATGAATACAAACAGTTTATAATTGTCACTGAATTATGGTAAATTCGTACCGTATGTCTTCTTCGGTTTTATCAATTGAAACCTCTTGTAGAACTTCACCGATTGCATCGAATATCTCTTCGCTATCTTCAAAATCATCAGCACCATTCTTTAAGACACCTAGAATTGGTTTTATGGGGGCTTTTTTTTAGGAAAAAAAAATTCATAACCTATAAATATACGAAACCTTCAACGTAATGTTTTAAATCATCATCGATTGTAGGGAAAACTGTCTTAATATATTCACTACACGTATTCATAGTAAAATAAATTGTTTTATTAAAAATTTTCTATAATAAATTAATGGAAAATTTATTAAAAAATTCTAACCTATAAATTAACAGTGCTACAATCATAAATTTGACACTAGTGATTTTTCTACTGCCAACCGCTCAATGAGCCGAAAATTAAATATTCCTAACTAGTTAGAAAAAATAAAACTATTTTAGCTTTCGGCGGCCCTTACTCAACCGATTTACATATATTTTTTTCAAAATTGAAGCTGTTTGTCCACAGATGTGTCATCAAAATACATTTTTTTTTATTATTATTGTTTATAAAATAATTCTGAACGCTCCTTGAAACAAACACGGTTGCGTACATGCGTGTATGTTTGGTTGCCTGGATTGGACTGGCGGGAATTTTAAATTATTCACTTAAAAAAGGGACTGTTACCAAATTTATTATTAATAAATTATCTTCTCTTTACATTTCTAGACGTTTGATTACTATCTTCCGTTCTTCTCCTATAATTGATAGAAAACCCAGGTGGTTGATACCTAAATTATTGATAATTTAATTGAAAAAATTTACAATTGTATTGTTTAATATTTACCCCAGTTCATTAGTATCGATCTCTTCCATACTTAGAAATATATGAATCATTGGTAAATTTCTTTTAACCACAATTTGATCCAATTCCGGTATTAAAGGATCCCAAAATTCTTGTACTCTATAATCAACAAATTATGGTATGGATTTTGTAAAATAACATGAACAGAAACTTACACTCTATGGCACACTTTTGTAATTTGATGTAATTGATTTTTATATTCCTTTTTCATTAATTCAGCACATGTTACTGTTTTACCAACAGCTTGTCCTGACCCAGTCCATACCAATGCTTTAGTCTTTGGGAATTCTTTTAATGCATAATCTAATAAATGTCGTATTTTACTACCACCACGTACCTAAAAAATTACATTATTTTTATTATAACTGAAAATAAAATCCCAAAAAAAGTCTATAATATAACCTGCATCCATACGAAATTTTCAGGTAAACATTTTATTGGAATCGTTTCTTTAGATAATGGTTCTTCTATATTTTTGCCTTTACAATAATTTTCCATTATTAATTAGAGGTAATTAGAATTAATTAATTAATCAATTAAAGTGTTACAATATTTTGAAATTTTTCTTGACACTTGACGTATTTTTGACGTTTTTGACGCAATCATCTAACAGTCAGACCATGAACGAACACGTGCTCGTAATCAATCGGCTCGAATGCGGTCCAAGGTTGTAGAAGTTAGGAGCCCTTTAGGCCATCTCTCGCCCCATTATCCCGCAGCTCCCAATAGGATTGGTGTCTTAGTCTTAGGACTATTGTGTTAGGGTTTAAGGGAAAAAATTCGAAAGGAAGAGGGTAGACGCGCATTCTTTACATCAGTCCCCCTAGTGGCAACTTTTTGAATTTCTCTAACGAACATTTGCGACTAGTCTGATGGCTAGATGATACTTGACAATTTAAGCAGTGTTGCCAATAGTGACGGTTTAGGGAAATTTTGTGTTTAAAATGTTTAAAATTAATGTTAACAAATTTAAAATTATTTATTTAATAAAATTTATTTATTAAACGAAATTAATTCGTTAAATTGCTATTTTTCCTCTAAAAATTATTAAAACCATACGTAATTCATAAAATTTCATTATTTATACAGAATGAGGTTAAGTGAGTAATAATCTTGACATTTTGCAATTTTTATTAACAAAAAAAAACAACAATGATAAATACTTTCGAATAATCAATGTTATATAAAACTAATTGTTTCATTGTGATAAAGAAATGATAAGAAATTTGGAAAGTTAACCTTTGAAACTTGTCACAAAAATTGGTAATTTTTTCGTTATCATGTGAAATACTAACCTAACAAAAATAATAAAGGAGTGTCTCAAGAGTGTCTTGTTTCAATGTAAATATTTATTAAAATAACCAATGAAGAATAAGAATTTTATACGATTTTTAGTCGGTTTTGTTCTATTAAGTTTGATTTTGATTATATTTAAACAACATAAACCGGAAACAATACAAAGTTTCATGTCGAATACACACCAACAATTTCAAAATTTCAAGGTATTCTCTTGAATCAAATATTTCTGTTTTTCTAACAAGTATTATTGTAGGAGAATTTACGAGATGCTGAAACGAAAACATTGGTAGCTGATGAGAAATATCTAACATTATTGGGATTTACTGACAATCCACGATTGTATCCAGATGATGTTTGGAGGAATACATCATTACCGGTTGTTGTTACTTATGTGATGGATGGACAAGAGGGTCAAGCAATCGGTTTCATCAATAATGTCGCTAGAGCATTGCCAAATAATACGATTTTAATTTATAATCTAGGCTTAGGAAATGATGTTTTAAAAATTGTAATTCGATTTGACCATTCTTACAATTAGGTGGATTAATATTGATATTCTGTTTTGTTTTCAGCTTCAAAACTATTGCAATAACACTAGATGTCAACTATTAACCTATAGTTTATCAGAATTTCCATCACATATTGATGATGAAAATGTCCGGGCATATAGACCGATAATCATTCAAGATGCATTACAACGAACTGGATCAATATTATTTATGGAATGTAGTTACCGTTTCACTAAATCCCATACAATCCATGATCTCATTTATGATTTATATGAAACAAAAGTGAAAAAAACTGGTATATTAGCATGGCCATTAATAATAAAAAATCCTGTATCCAGTTTAACGCACAAGAAAATGTTTGAATACTTCCATACAGATGCTGAGAATTTTCTATTTGTACAAATGATCAGTGCTGATATATTAATTATAATTAATACAAAACAGATACATAATGATATAATGTTACCATGGGTACAATGTGCATTAACACATGATTGTATTGTACCGATTGGTGCTCAATCAGCTGGTTGTCGTTATAATAAAAAACCACAATATCGTTATTCCGGTTGCCATAATTATGATACATCAGCGCTCAATATTATATTAGGTTTACAATTCAAATTAGATGATAGTCAATATACATATAGTGATACATGTAAATTATTCGAGACTGTTAATTTAATTAAAGCGAATGCATTATTAAAAGAATTCGAACAAAATATTACCACAGAAGGCAGATATCCAGTCTTTGATTCAACGTAAATTGATTATATCTTATCGTTTCTTATACTCTGTACAGCGGAATCCTCTAGGGACACAGGCGACAAGAGGCCGGTGCCGGAGTGAGAACAGACAGATTTTTTATAAGGGTAACAGTTATAAAAATTAGTGTGTTTGGGTGCTCTGGACAATGAAGAAGCCTCTCCTTCACTTTGTACAAACACACCAAGTTTTGTCTCTGTTACCCTTATACACTGCCGCCCCCAGGCCTCTTTCCGCCAATGTACCTAGAGGATTCCGCTGTGCAGTATATTTCTATCTATATATGAAATTTTTTGTTTTTCTATTTACTTGTTTATGTTTAGCTTTGATCAATTTGGACCAAATTTTCGTGTGATATCTAGTTATGTAAGTGATAAATGAAGAGTAATGACGTAATGTAAATTTCAAGCAAAGCTTTCATTTTTTTTCTATCAAACACCGTACAATCAATAATAAACAAACAAGAGATTTTTCTCCCAATTTGGCTCTCTTCTTCTAAAAACAGAGAGGCAACTATATTGTTGATGGTACGGTAAAAATCATTCCATAAACAATTAATAATAATAATAATAATAATAATAGTTAGTGCATGTATATTCAGCTTAAATTCTCTCAATTAATATTAGTAAACATATCATGTTCAGTATTATACATCACAAGCAATTCTCAATTTAACGGACCAATTGTCTTTCTATTAGTATTTATTTTAAATTACAACAATTTATGTACATATATAATCAATTTGTGTCCGTTAAATAGAGAATAGACTGTATTGCTAGTTTTGTTAGGAAATCCTAGGAGGAAAAACCCAAAAAAATTAAATTGATTTGGTTTTTATTTTACAAGAACCATTTTCACAGCCTTTATATTATATTTATTGCAGAATTTCTTCGTATTTATTATATTCCTTATCGTTTCCATTATTATCCAGCGCCGGACTGGCTTACCTTGGCCCCTTGGGGGAATTTATAGGAAAAGAAGATATCTCTTCAGTTGATTATCAAAAAAAAAGTACCTTAAAACATAAATCGATGGCCCCTCAGACGCTATTTGGCCCCCAAAAACTCATTGGCCCCGGGGGAAATCTCCCCCTGTCCAGTCCGGCTCTGTTATTATCCATTATTTCTTTTTTGATGTTATAACTGGATGTAAATAGCATTTTTTGAAACCTCTCGATTCATATGTAGATGTTTGTATAATATTTTTATGTATTTTCGATAATTCTTCATTAACAATTTTCAATAATTCTTCAATATGACATTGATGAGCATGCTCACTGAATACATCGCATATTGTTTGAATATACCAT
>JAZBHA010001372.1:0-22574 GCA_037464855.1 Iselma pallidipennis | reverse complement strand
CTCCACTAGATTTTCAAAATCATACGTAAAGGTGCATACACATGGTGATTTTTCGTCCCTTCTCTCTTGACAAATAAAAGGGAGCTATGCTTTTCCTGTTTTTTTTTTTTTTTTTGAGAAAGAGAGGTGCCAAGATCTCCTCATGTACAAGCACCCTAAGAAATTTATTGCGACTATTGCTCTACTATTTTTTTTGACTGTCGACGAATTTTCTATTTAGGGGATGATTGGGAAACACCGAACTATTCCTAACATGCCTCAAATTCCTAATTATGTACTTTGTTTTGCGTGTTACGAAAATATACCAATAAATCGATGAATTTGATATTAGAGTATGTTTTACTGATACATTTTTTGGATCACGCGTCGTGCCACGGGATTCAGATACAAAACCCTTTTACCTAGATTTTCTCATCTGGAATATTTCTGCATACATACATTTTTAATCAATCTTTTTTAAATCCATTGTAAATTTATAGAATTGCAACTACAATTGATCTGTGTATGTGTTTGTGTATGTTTCTAGATGTGGCACGTGTCGGAAAAATCAATACAGGACTTCACAATAACAATAATTTTAAAAGAAACCATACAAATACATGTATATGACGCAGGTAAATGGTTATTCTGAGCAAATGATTTGCCTAGACAAATGGTACCTGACTGGGCAACTCGTGTGGGCTGATCTTGGCTGGTCTTTGTCTGGTATCGTTTGATTTGGTCTTGTCTGGTCAGGTCTTGTCCCATCTGCCCAGAATAACCCTTTGCCTACGGCATATAGAATAGGAAACCTATTCAAAGATAAAGAATTTTTTTATAAATATTGTAAAAGTATATAGCCTCGATAATCCGGATTTTTACCATAATCACTATGATATAATAAACCTATAATAATAAATATAGCGTAAAGAAATCAGGTCAAGACCAACAATATTCTAATAACAACAATTATCTCAATGATTAATGTTTACCGATAGATTTTCTTAATTATTTCTATTCATACATACCCGATTTGATAAGAAAACCACCACACTATATTGTTGTCACAGGATCAACCCTCTATTTTTTAAATAAAAAATAATAGCAAATACACAACATTTGGAAAACTGTAAATCTTATCAACAATCTAACTATATATTATGATGGTGGAGATCTGATCGACTCTATCAGGATGGTTCACGTGAAGTAACAACGTGACAAATTCTGTTGCTTTGCAGATGATGATACAACAGAAAGGGAGAGAAACAGGGAAATCAGTAGTTCATCTCTCTTATCATCGGTTTATAACAAACACTGATCACTAGATAACGAGCAGGAAAGGGATAATTTGATAAAAAACAAAAAAAAAAAACTTTTAAAATATTTCATTAGAATTCATCGGTATAACATTTAATTTATAATTCTATTGATATTTCAAACAATTCTCTTTTAATTCGTTTAAACATAATCTAACTCTATAGGGTCATTAAAAAAAACAAATCAACAAATTTTGCCACAATTAACGTAAAGACCAAGACATACGACACAGTTAATCATGATTACCACTCATGCAGCGTATTTGATATCGTTGTATACGTAATCTGTAAATTGCTCAATCATGATTAAATTCTATCGTATGTCCTGGTTTTATGTCTACAAACGCTGATTAGAGTATTTTTTTAAATGGCCCTACATTATAATGGTGGATTTCGAACAAATCCACCTAAAGACAAAAAATATATATATTTACACACAAAAAAAAGACCTTAACCGAATTCTAATAAATAACATGTCTAACAATACTTTGAACTGGAAGATTGTTTCCTTTTATTATTATTATTATTATTACTATTATCTTCACATATACACTCACTCTTTTCCATTCGCAAAATTATTCACATTTATGTTTAACGGTTGCTATAATCATATTGGTCTGGTGTATGAGGTAGAGGGCACTCACGAATACAGCATTGGCACTAAATTTGGTTTATATCAAATTTTGTGATCTTATTGTTATAAAAATAAATTTAAAGAAAAGGTGAAAATACTTACTGGCCTTCTTTAAAATATTCTTTTAATGTATTACTAAATCGTTTAGAATATTTAACGAATTCACGTTTTCTTTGTTCTAATGATTGTTTCCCAGTTGTTCCTGGTATGAATGCATTCACTTCATTAACAGCATCCAATAGTTTTTTAATGGCACTTGCAATTTCCCTAAAAAGCATTTTTTTTTTAATTATATTAATCTAGTAATGAATGTGGTGGTATTGGAATAAGAATCGACATACGTCCCGACTCTATGTCACCCTTACTTTATTGTCTCTAGGAACGTTTTCCTATCGGTGATTTCATCGGGAATACGACTTAAAATACGTTTTAAAGCTGCCGATTTACGGTTTAATTCTTGAAAAGCATCTTCGGAACGATTTAAACGATATTCGACAACTAGAAAAAATCATCAAATTAATATTTTATTTTTTTGGTTTTATTTGTTGAAACAGTACTGTCGGTATCTGAAGTGGCCCCTTGGAGACGCAATATGCTCTCATTTAAATTCACAGTTAAATCACCTTTCCTCATAAGACCAACAACTAGATCATATGTTAGACCAGGATGTGAAGCTTCGGCTTTCGTTAAGGCAGAACGTAATGTTTGTGATGCTGAAACATCTTGTTTTTCCAGCTAGAAACATTCAATTTTATTTATTAAACTTCATTTGGCTCTGTTTTTCTAAAAAAAATTAATAAATAAATAAACAAATACCTGTGATAAAATTGGGCGTATTAGAACAGGAAGTATTAACGATGTTACTGGAGTTTCATCGCCCATTGTCATATTTAATAATGATTTAATGAAACTGTAATTATTCACAAGACGAAATTCGATTACTAATTAATTGGTAATTAATTAAAAATTAAACAAATTAAAAAAATTAGTTTTTTTTTGAGAAAAATGTCAAACTGACAGATTTTTGTTGACATTTGTATTACCAACTACACTTCACAAAAAATCCCTAAAAATAAGGTCATAATTTAAAGATTTATTAAATTACGTATTACAATTTATTAAATTTGATAATTTATTGTCGAATAATAGATTATTTCAATTTTAAGCTGTATTTTAATTATTATAAATTACAAAAATTTTCAATTCGAACTAGTACCAACTTACGAGAAATTCCCCTAACTATTGGCGGGTAATTTGAACGTTATCAATAAACTCGAACAGTTTCAAATAATTATATTTTAGAAATATCAATATTCTTTTTTGACATACATTTTCTTTAATTTATATACATAATACACACTTTTTCTTTGTTTAATTTAATCTTGTTAGATGTATCTGCGGGAAAGCTGAAGCTATATAATCTATTTATGTAATATTTATATTCACTAACCATCTCCTATTTGTTTTTTTTTTCAAATTATCAAAAATTGGCAGTTATTCTACACAATATAATATACGTGATGCCCAAAAAGAATTAAATATTTCTAAATACATTCACATTATATTAATTATTATTATTAGGGTAAACATAAGGTACAATATAATACGGCACTAATTTATATAAAAAAAGGGAAAAACACAAATCCACACATCATTCATATGAACTAAAGAATGTTCTCGTTTTTGTTTAATTATTTTGCATTCATTATATAAACACTGTGATATGGTATTTTTTTTCTTCTTCAATATATAAAAAGTAGAAAACTTTCCTAAAATCGTTACACTTTTCAAATCCAACATTTGCAATACAATTCTCTTATTGTTAGTTGTTGTTTCACTTTCAATTAATTTAATAATAAATTAAACTATTTGGGGGAAGTAGAGAGAATTTTGGAGGGATCCCAAAATCGGTTTGGCCTCAACATGATTATGACTATTATTTAAAAAAATATATAGAATTTTTGCACTTGTTGGCCACATAAAACAATTTTTCTCTCCCAATTTCAATCGAATTCGAATAACTCAAGAAGGACAAGCTATTATTTTTCTATTATTTTATACCATTATAGATGATATATTGTAGCAAAGTTGTCACAAAATTATCATCTCACATCTTACATCTAATTGAAAATTCTTTAAATCTATATATTCAACGAGTATTGACGATATAAAAGCTGCAATTAATTATTTTTTACAAAATGCTTAAATACTAAATTTGAAGAAAAAAAAACACTACACTAAAAACTAGTTGTGCTTCATTCACGACTGATTAAAAATTTAACAAAAAAAAAAAAAATAATAGGACAGGAATCATAAAATTTCTTAAATAATAATAATAATAATAATGACCAGATTGATAATGCGGTGATTTAGCGTCATAATAATGACCATTAAATGACAAAAAAAAAAGAATTTCCCTATAATAGAAATACAAATTTGGAAAATAAAATCACTAATTGTTCTGTTGTTTTGTCTTATTAGTGTGTTAGTAAAGTGTTGTGTTATCAATTGGTCGGTTTTGGTAATGGACGTACGAGGTATAATTTTTCACCTTGTTTATTGGTATAGATGGGTGCTCTTTGATAATGATCAACTAATTGATCTAATGTGTGGAATTTTCGTTGTCCTATACA
The DNA here is from genome assembly GCA_037464855.1 of Iselma pallidipennis. Classification (NCBI taxonomy): domain Eukaryota; kingdom Metazoa; phylum Arthropoda; class Insecta; order Coleoptera; family Meloidae; genus Iselma; species Iselma pallidipennis. Next base: position 18,012 of record JAZBHA010001372.1, on the reverse strand, counting down.
ATACAATGCTCCTTCTACATGTACACGGAAATGTTTATTACGTCCGGGTGCCTTTAATGATACTGAATAATCACCGACCTACAAATAATAAAGAAATGATTAATGTTCCTGAAAATATAGTATAAATTGATTGTCTTACATTAGTTTCGCTATCTCTTATCAAAAAGTCACCATCATGTCCTCTTTGATTCAATAAATTATCACACATCGATCTAGTGATACTACCATAATACCACGGTTTATCGATTAAATGCGGCTTATCAGGCATCATAGCTTGTGGTCTCTCCATAACACCACCACCACCACCACCACCGCCACCACTACTATTACTATTATCATGTTTATTACGATCTTGATACGGTTGTGTTAAATATTCCGATAATTCTTGTAGATAATTTCGCGGTACTAAACCAATTTGTCCTTGTGCATTACGTGCTTTATACCATTCCGGATCGCTAGGTGGTCGATCCAGGATTTCTAAACGATCACCTTTTTCAAATGATAATTCCTGATCATTGGTTGATGAGAATGAATAGAGAGCAACAACAATATCCAAGACATTTTCGGCCATTGCATATGTATGTAATGTATCATCAGCATCACCTTCTTCATGGGTATAATTTGATGGGAACCAACCGACCATATTACCACTTTGACCACGCCACCAACCTACAAATTTCATTATTATAAACAATTATTGTTCAACAAAATAATGGGTTGTTTATAGAGTAATAAACATTGGAATTATCGTAAAATATTTACAAAACGCCAATAAAAATAAAGAATGTTTGGAATTTATAGTAATAATATAATAAAATGTCATACCATCGTTGCTTTTTTCCAATATCAAAATCCTAGAGCCTTTAACTAATGATAATTCATCGGGTTGTTGAGCTTGATAATTGTATTTAACAACTGCTGTACCAATTGCTTCAGATGGATCAGCAGTTTGACGGGGTGATTCAACAGTTCTTGATGGGGAATTATTTGATGGTAGGGTTTTTGAACCTGAACCCTTTTTCACCTAATAAATTCAACCCAATTAAATATTGTTGAATGGTGTTAAATAAATAAAATACCTTCTTCTTGATGCTATCAAAAAGAGATGGTTTCTCTTTTTTAACATAATTACTAGGCACATAACCAGCTTGATTACGTGAATTCTGTACTTTCCACCAATGTTTCGTATCATCCAATAATAAATAACGTTCGTTTTTTCTTAAATCTAACTCTTGACGACCTTGTGCAGCATAATCATATTTGGCTACCACATGACATATGTCGTCTTGGCCACTTTTGCCTAAATTTTCATAATAAGAACAACAAAAAAAATTACATAATAGCACAAAAAAAAAGGAACCAATTATATAACAGAGATATAATCAAAAAATAAGATCGTACCATGTCGAATATTTGGTACAGCCATTTGTGGAGATGATGGTTTATAATTGTTTTGATTTTGCCAAGAAGGTTCTGGCATACCACCACGTACAGATCTGGTCTCCAACATGACCATCCAATCGTTCACCACCAACAACAAGCACAACTATCTAGTGCTAGTTGAGACATTCATGCTTCTAAAACTACAACACAATAAAAAAATGCAAATAATACCATGCCCTCAATAAATACATTATAGTTTTGTGGTACAAAAATAAACAAATTACCGAAAAAAAAAGAGAGGAAAAAAGAGAAAATTCTACAATTCTAGAAACTCGAATAGAATATTTATAAACGAAACTAATTCAACAAACAATAATGACGACAACTCAATAGAATTCACCCCCTTTTTTTAGAATAGATACGTATTGACTTGACAATGATAACAGCAGCTTTCAGATAGATGGGGGTGGGACCAAAACAACCCCAAAAAAATAATAATAATAAGACCCTTTAATTTTCTGGGTGGTAATATAGAAACTTACCAATTTTCAAACTGGACATATTCTAAAATGCACCATCAGTAAATACCACAAATTTACATTGAATTTTATCTTATCAAAAATCGAAAATAAATACAATTCCCACCCTCTTTTGATTCAATATTTTCCAGGAGACATATCACAAAATCTGAGGGAGAGTTTTAATTACAACAATCACTCACCAGTTGGCGCCACCATAATTGGCGCTTAATTCAAACAATCACAACGCAAATAATCATATTTTCAAACATTTTGAGAATCTCTTATTAAAATCGTAGAATATAATACTTTGGTTTTGATTTTAATACTATTGTGTTGCTTAAAATTTGACTATTATTAGATAAAAGCGTATTTAACAAAATGTTGTGTAATTCGAGGTACAGGCAACCAACAATACATTCAGGGTCGCTGGTACTGTATGGTTGGTAGCTCTGTAGAAATTGACACCTAAAAGTGCGCCAAATTTAAATACGGCGGCTTTATTCAGAATTTTCTATAATTAACAGTGATTTCTGCTCAATTAGAAAATTGCAAACACATTTATACACTAATTGTAGGGAGATTTTACGATTCTTTTGATTATAATGTTGTTATTTAATGATTTTTGTTGGATAGGATTTGGGGATTTTTGATTTGATGTTGTGGCAGCACTGTTTAAGAAATTCGCGATAAATTCGGGAGTTATTGTTTGTTCTAAAAATCGTTCCTATTTATTTTTTATTTTAAATTAAAAAAAAACGAAAAGATTTTATTATTTAGTGAAAAATTCTAATTAATTCTAATTAATTGTTTATTGGACATTAATTAAATTCAGTTAAATCAGGCGAAAAACCAACGATTCTAACCCGGCTCGTCCTCGTGTTTTCTGTCGTCATTACGATCGGCATTGTCAAAAAAAAAAAGAATTATTAAGTGAAAATGGCGGATCCACTGTACAAGAATCGTATTCAAAATTTCAAGAATAAAGGCAAAGATCAAGATGTAAGTTGTAATTTTGCGTAATTAAATCGAATTAATTTGTCGCATTAATTTAATTAAATTATCGTACAGTTTGGTGTCATTTGTTTATATCATGTATGGGTTATAAAGGTCACTGTCTATATAAACACATGTCTAGAATTTTATCAAAAAAACCACAAATCCATACAAAAATTGAGGTGTTTGTTGTTGTTTTTAGGAAATGCGAAGACGTCGTAATGAAGTTACAGTTGAATTACGTAAAAACAAACGCGAAGAAACATTACAGAAACGACGCAATGTCCCAATGGTAGATTCAACAGATGAGGATGATGTTGAGAAATCGATTTTAAATACAAATTTAGAAGAATTAGTAGCACAAGCAGCATGTGTTGATAATCCATCATTACAATTAGTTGCAATACAATCAGCCAGAAAACTATTATCATCTGATCGTAATCCACCAATTGATGCATTAATATCAAGTGGTATACTACCGATTTTAGTACAATGTTTAGAACGTTATGAAGCACCATCATTACAATTTGAAGCTGCATGGGCATTAACAAATATAGCTAGTGGTACATCAGCACAAACTAATCGTGTTGTACAAGCTGGTGCTGTACCGTTATTTTTGAAATTATTACATTCACCACAACAGAATGTATGTGAACAAGCTGTATGGGCATTGGGGAATATTATTGGTGATGGACCACAATTAAGAGACTATGTTATTGATTTAGGTGTTGTTAATCCATTATTATCATTTATTAAACCTGATATACCGATAACATTCTTAAGAAATGTTACATGGGTTATTGTGAATTTGTGTAGAAACAAAGATCCACCACCACCTATACAGACAATTCGTGAATTATTACCAGCATTAAATGCACTCATACACCATACTGATATTAATGTAAGTCACACAATCGTCTTTGATTAATTTTATATAAATCTCGAGTTGTTTTCAATAGATTTTGGTCGACACCGTTTGGGCATTAAGCTACCTTACAGATGGTGGTAATGAACAGATCCAGATGGTCATAGATAGTGGTGTAGTCCCTAAATTAATTCCACTACTTAGTCATAAGGAAGTGAAAGTGCAGACGGCTGCATTACGAGCCGTTGGCAATATTGTCACTGGCACCGATGAACAAACACAGGTAAACCACAAAATTAACCAAATAATCTCTAGTGGTTAATGTAATTTGTTTTTGTTGTGCATTGGGTAGGTGGTATTGAATTGTGACGCCCTATCCCATTTCCCAGCATTATTAACCCATCCAAAAGAGAAGATATGTAAAGAAGCTGTATGGTTCTTATCGAATATAACAGCTGGTAATCAAATGCAAGTACAAGCTGTTATCAATGCTGGTCTATTACCGAAAATTATACAGAATTTAAGTAAAGGTGATTTTCAAACACAAAAAGAAGCCGCTTGGGCAATCAGTAATTTAACAATTGGTGGTAATAAAGAACAAGTAGCAACATTGATACGTGAAGGTGTTATACCACCGTTTTGTGATTTATTGAATTGTAAAGATGCCCAAGTTATACAAGTTGTATTAGATGGTATTAATAATATGTTGAAAATGGCCGGACCGGAAGTTGAACAATTATGTACAATGATTGAAGAATGTAATGGTTTAGATAAGATTGAACAATTACAAAATCATGACAATATAGAAATTTATAAACTTGCATATGATATCATTGAGCAATACTTTAGTGGAGATGTAAGTTTGGAAATTTTCTATTTTTTTGACTGAAAAATCTAATTGAAATATTTCTTGTTCTAGTCGGAAGATGATCCGAATCTGGCGCCAACAGCTGGCGATACAGGTTTCCATTTCGATCCGAATACAAATGTGCCGAATGAAGGTTTTAAATTTTGATTTATCCCAGCTGTGTAAATGCTCACAAGTGTAAAACAGGTTTTTTTTCTTTTCTTTTTGTTATTTGGAGAAAGGGAAAAAAAAACGATTTCTCGTCTTACACTTATAGCAGCTCGTTGGCTTCCTTTTTTCGCCTATTACAGGAAAAACTATGTACGTTCATTTTAAAAATAGTCGTGTAAATAATTTTGTTTTTTGCATCTTTTTTAGTATAAATTGATGAAGAAATTACGTAATTTTAATGGAATTTTTTTTGTTAAGATATTTATTTAATCTCGAATTTTTTATTTGTTTTTGTTTTAATTTTTTTTTTTTTCGTGTATATGGGGGAAATTAAGTAAATATCAAATTGATGTTTATATAGAATTTTGTTAAAATGACCGTACATATATTTATTTAAATATATTTAAAAAAATAAAAAATCTGGGCATGTTCAACTTAGTTATTTAACTTAAAAAAAAATATGAAAAAATGTACGGAAAATATATCATGCGCAGATTTTTATTTTACAAAAAAAATGAAAAGGAAAATTATAACATATTTTTATTGATATTAACGTGGATTTTTTTTTTGAGAACATCATCTTATATCTGGATTAATTTTAAGTTTTATATTTTATCATTTCTCTGTAGTCATAATAATCGTGTTTATCAAAAAAATGAAAAACCATTGGAATCGTTCTAGAAAATAGGGGGAAAACCCCCCAAAAATCAATCAAGAGATTACACACTTTTCTTTTGACTTGAATTATACGCTAGGACTATGTATAAAATAATAATAATAATAATAGCTTACCATCTAAATGGTAATTATTGATTCCAGATTCATTTTATTACGGATTTTAAAAAAATGCCCCATGAGAATTTTGATGATTATATAGAAAAAGATAAATATTTTCAATTGTATATTTACTATTATATAGAATAAAAGCAAGAATGGATCGTTTCAGTCGTTTAAAAAAAAAACATTTTTTCTTTCTATTTAAACAAAAAATATATATATTTTAGCGACAAAGACAGTAAGAAAAAAAAACACACAGCGGCTCAGTCATGTTCTGTTATAACAAGACTAATAATAAATTTATGCAAAATTACCCAAGAGTTTCTCTACCCATTTTCCAACTCTATTGTCCCGATTATACAGTAGAAAGTCAATATACCGGATGTCCCAGTTGAAACACCCACCACATGGTGCATACAGATTATCTCTGATCTAATATACATCATCTCTAAAATATTCACGTTGTAGGTGTAGATGTTTAGGCGGGGCTGGGTCTCGCCAATAGGTCTCCATTGGTCCATGGTTCCAGTGGTTCCCTACAGTCTAAAGCCCAGAATGTCTCCAATGAATAGCGTCTGTTCCTCCTGAGGTTCGATGAACGGCAACCCGGACCAGCGGTGCCTCAGCTCAGAAAGAGCAGGGCACTCGCACAGCACGTGATGTGCGATCATCTCTGACGGCCAGCACTGTGAGGTGCTTGTTTAAGTGGCAATGCCCCGTTTAGGATTCCTACCACTATTCTCAAATCAGCCCTGTTTAACAACAGAATCTGTTTTAAAAGCCTCCTGGAAGGACCTTCTACATATAAAGTTCCTTGCCTGTCGTGCCTTCGGGTATTCCAACCAATATTTTTTGCTGGGCTTCACTTGTCCACTTACTAGTTAGCGACTTTATTGTGGTAGTGGCTCAAAGAAGCTCTCTGTGGATGCCTCTCTTGCCAGCCCATCGGCGATCTCGTTCCGCAATGTCCCGGGACCCACATTAGCGTAATCCCCGAATATTCACGTTAGTAGTTGGGTAAAGTAGGTGCTTTACAGTGGTACATCTTGTATATTATTTGATTATCCGGATTTCCGTTTAGTCCGGATAATCAAAGGTGTTCCGGTATTTAAATGATAATGCCACGATTTTTACAGTTGCATAAACCATGCATTAAGATTCTCTCTTGATGTCCACTTTGAAATTTAACAAATGTATCAGCTGGAAAATTTATCGATAATCTTAAACAACCACGACTCAAATAGAGATTTTGTGTTGATTTGATTGGTGTTTCTTTACGATTTCTCTTCATATTATCATCGAAATGTATTCTAGGTAATGATTTCTGTTGGTGTTTCATTTGATGATTTATTAGTACCGGAGCAGAATGGACTTTTTCACGAATTTGTTCCTCCGATCTGCGAACTGGTGGTACAGATTGACTACGGATTTTACGTGAAATTGGTAGTTTTTCAGGTTCCCATGGTATTCTAGCTTCCGGTACCTATAAATATTATAAAGAAGAATTGTAATTGTTACTGACAATGAATAGAAAGGGGGAATTCACATTAATTTCCGGTAATTGTTGTGGAGTACAAGCGTAACATTTCTCTCGACGACTTTGGTGTTTTCCTTCTTCAAGTTTTGTTGGAATTCTCTCGTATTTCTCAATCGGTTCTTTAATATCGAATATTGCAACTCGATTTAGGAAACTAGAAATCAATCATAAAAAACATGATAAAGAGACGGAGAGATTGATAACATTTTTGTTGTTGATGATTTTACTTGGGTTGTGGTGTATTCCAATGATTATCAATACGATTCGTTTTCATAATATTACTCATTTTTTTCAGTAATAAAAAGTTATTCTTTTCAATTTCTTTACAACGTTCCGTTTCCTTTTGTTGTTTCTTTAATTTCAATAAAACATGTTGTCTAGTTACCGGTGGTGTGTTATCGATAACAGGTCCAGCTGATTGTACCTGAAAATAATTGGGAAATTTTACAAATTTTCAATTCTATTTATGATTTGTGGTTTATTTCCACACTTTTCTGCGATGATTATCGTAACGTTTCTGTTGCCATGGTCGAATTAATAGATTTTCTTTACGGGAAATCATTTTCTTTTCACAAATCCGGAGGTCCGGAAAAATCTGTATTTTTGGTTGCCTAGTAAACAAACTAGTTTCAATGGAACGCATGATAGGTAGCGTTGAACGTGGTTTTTACAGTTTTCTAGAGTCACATAGATGGCGTGGAGATCGGCCGCGTCGTTTGTCGATATATTTTGAATTTGACATTTAAACATAACCTAAAACTTGAAATTAAAGAAAAATTTTAAATAAACAAATTAATTAATTAAATAAATATGAATCCATCGATTCCATTGGAAACAACAAATCAGCCGGAATTGATTTTAAAATTGTGCAATCATTTGGCTAAAAATAATTCAGGTACGATTATTAACGTTTTTTTGGTTGCCCAGTTCAATCCGACAAACACAAATTTTTCCAGTAATTTCAGCAAATTTATGTAAAATTGCCTTCAATTTCCTATCAACATCATCAGAAACATTCGACAATAATGCCAGTGATGAACAGCATTTATGCTTTCAAATTAGAGAGATGTTGAATAGGCGTTCAAGAGATGATGGTGAACGTTTCGATCTGTTGTATTCACATATTTGCAAATTGGTACAAAAAAATTGCTTAAAAACCAATCTAGAAATATTAATGATTATTTGTTTTGTAGAATGTTTTACAAAATCGGTGCGCAATATTGAAATTATTGTACAAATTGAACAATACGTCATCACAATTGAAAGATATTCGATGGAATACATTTGAAAGTTTGGATAGATTTCCTAGTGTTAGTAAAACGAAAACAAGTCTTACAATAAAAACGAGTACTTCACATGATTCACTTAAAAGTATTCACCCAAGTGGTAGTTCTACATTCAAATCTACACAATCCAATACAACAAATTTCCAGGTTTTTTCCTTGAATGTCTAATTTATTTATTCAATTTTTTGACCTAATCTGAATATTTTCCAGTCTCTAAAATCCGGTTCTAGTTGGTTGAAAACTACCGAAATAGAATCACCGTCCAGTTCAAGTAAAATGATTTTTATTCCAGAAAAAAAATTGACGAAATCATTTTATTTATTGTTTGTAGATGTTAATTTTGTCAGTGAACGTGATATTCTACAAGACATCATCTATTCGTTTCAAGGAATCGAAGGGGACTATTTGAAAAAAGAAACAGCCAGTCTTGGTTTTATTTTAGATCAAAAATCCAATTTGAATCCAATCCAGAAAAGTATAATTGAACGTCTATTAGGCACCAGTTTTCTACACAATCAATTAAAACAATATTGCGACAATAATGATAAACAAAGCGGTATAATATGCCAAGCATTAATTGCTAATTTACGTGAAGAATTATCGAGTTATTATAAAACTGTTGCTATTGTACAGACTGCTGTAAGTTGAGAATTTTCATGAAAACTAAACTAACTAATAACTATTTTGCTTTATTTATAGTTGTCGCAACCGGGTGATATAAACACTTCACGATTAACATTACGTAAAACTCTAGTTTACATCCACGACCACCATGTACGTTTCGAATGGTTGGCATACATAGCGGAACAATGCAGTGATAAACGTGGTGGTGCATTGATAACATCAATACACGGTTTCCTACAGCACGGTTCAAAATGTGCTCAAGAAATTAGTGAAAAAGTCCTAACATGTGTCTGTAAACCACTCTATATAATGTTATCACGTTGGTTGTTAGATGGTGAAATCAGTGATCCATATAATGAATTTTTCATCGAATTACGTAACATTAATACGAATAAAGTTGAACGTTTATGGTACGATCAATATCATGTTCGTAAAGCAATGATACCATCATTTATAACAATTGAACAAGCTAAGAAAATTCTAGCAACTGGTAAAAGTATTAATTTTTTAAGACAAATATGTAAAGATGATGGACAATTACCTGGACGTGATGCATTACAAACTCTATTTAAAACAACACAATCAGATGCATTATTTCAACCGGAACAAAGTATTGAATTTCATTCAACATTAGAGAAAGTCTATCGTGAAACATCGTTACGTGTATTGGATCTATTGAAGGATAAATATCGTCTATTTGAACATTTACAGTCTTTACGTCGATATCTTCTATTGGGACAAGGCGATTTTATTCGACACTTATTAGAACTCTTAATGTATTGATTTTGTTGTTTGTTAAAAAAAATAAGTAAAATTGATTGTTTTTTCAGTCCGGAATTGAATAAACCTGCTCAAGAGATCTACAGTCATACATTATCGGCAATTCTAGAATCGGCAATACGTGTCACCAATGCTCAATATGAAGATGAAGATACATTGCAACGTTTAAATGTTAGTTTTATGGGTTATTCACAAGGTGATACTGGTTGGGATGTATTTAGTTTAATCTATATAGTTGATGGTCCGATTGGTACAATTTTCCAACCAACAATACCAACATATCAATGTTTATTTGGTGCATTATGGAAAGCTAAACGTATGGAATTTGTTCTGGCGAATATGCGAAAACAACAAATCACTTTAGCGAAACTATTTCGCAAGATTAAAGGTAAATTTTTGGGGTAATTATTTTACCAAAATTCAGGCTAATTTAATGGTTTTGTAGAATTGAAGCCGATAATGCACACAATTCATGTATTAACCAGTGAAATGATCCATTTTTTGCATCAAACCCAGTATTATTTTTTGTTTGAAGTATTGGAGTGTTCATGGGCGGAAATGATACGAAAAGTGAATCATGCTGAATGTTTAGATGATGTTATCAGTGCTCATACAACATTCTTGAATTCGGTGGAAACTGGAGTATTATTAGATGAAAATTCTCGAGTAAATCCTACAATTTTCCTTGTTGTTATCAATAATTAATTCAATCTTTGTTCTAGTCTTTGTTTTCATTGTTGCGTCTAATCTATAATGTGATTTTAACATTGGAGAACCATCAAAATATGTTGAATAATGCTGCAATGAAAGAATATGAAGCATATATGAGTTATCGTAAGAAATGTGAATCAACCAATGATTATGGTACAACGAAAAAAGATGAAATTGAAGCACAAAAACGTATCGCTGCATTCCATCAATTTCTCAATAATATCAAAACACAAGTTAAAAATCTGGCACAAACATATCAACAATTCGTTAAAGAATATTTAAAATTATTGTCTTCCAGTTCGAATATGAATTTACAATTGTTGAGTGTACGTTTGAATTTTAATGATTATTATAAGATTATATGACCAGAAATAATTAATTGTATTAATAATCAAGATAATGATGATAATTATGAAGATGAAAAATTTGTTGTAAATAATCCATCATGTTGTACATCTGTTGTTGATTCTAGTAAATATGGCAGTATTGATTCTTTGTTGCATACAAAGAAGAAAAGTAAACAAATCTGATGTTGTGTCGGGTGAAGAATGTCGAATTATGGGCGAAACAACAAATAGTTGCATGTTTTAGTCTCATAGACATTGTTCACTCGATTACCAAAAAATTAATCATTAACCCCCTCAATTTGGCTCTCTAGTTTTGTTAAGTAGTTTGTGTAGCTTCAATTATTATAACAAGACTGTTGGTAATTCGTAGTTTTATTAAATAATACTTAAAATAAAAAAATTAATCATAATTGTTTATCTTGAGAAGCCACCATCGTTTGCGCCCAGTTTTTGTTGTATAATTTTACCATAACCACCTCGACCTGCATCATAGTCAGTCCTATATTCATCACGAACCTGAAAACAATCCAATTTACCCAAAAGAAGACTTGTAATTGTTTATAAAATTCACAAACCTGTCCACCAGTTTTACCACGTCCATATTGACGTCCTTCAATAAATCCAGCATCCCAATCAGTTCTAACAATTCTATCATCTAATCTAGTACCATTTATATAACGTAAACAATTCTCAGCATCGGGTCGTGTATAATATTCAACAAAACAGAAACCACACGGTGTTTTCTTGTATTTATCTAGACCCATTACAATACGTCGTATATCACCACATTTTGAAAATAATTCGTATAGTTGTTCTTCAGTTGTATAGAATGATAAATTACCAACATATAGAGTGGTTGTGAGACGTAGAAGACGATCCTGTTCAGCCCTTGTGCCCTACAACAAGGTACATTTATTAGGTTAGGAATACTTTTTTTGTGGGATTAAACAATTTGTGGGTGATACCTTGAAATGTTGGTCACGATATGAACTTAATTCAACTGAAGGTGATGAAATTGTGGACATTTTTCAGAAATTTCGTCCACAGAAACCTGAAAAACCGTTTCTTTTATCGCACAAAATAAACAAATCTACGATACAGCTGCTGAAAATTTTTACTACCAACATAGAGAAAACAAAATCACCAAGGCGTTGTTCTAGAAATTTCCACACAACTAGAATAACTTTAAAAAGTGATTAATTTGAGAAAATAATAGAAATTATCACAATAAAGTGAAATAAAGCGAAAAATTCCTTTTGATTATCATTAAATATTTAAATATCGATTTAAAAAGTTTCTTTTCTGAACAGACACTACCAACCTTGAACAACTAAAGTTACTATATTTGTCAACAATAATTTTGAGGTTATGTTTTTTCTAATCAATCTGACGCGCAATTTCAGGAATTTTCACAATCATTTTCCAATATTTCTAATGATTATTTTCAGCTTCTAGATAACAATAATGGTAAAGTAGGTATCCTTTTTCTATTTAAACACAAACTTACCCAAAATCCATCAATGTAGACGTTAAATTTTCTTTAATTATCCATCAATGTAGACATTCTGAATGGAGAAAATTAGCGAAAAAATTTAGAAGAAAACGTATACGGCAAGCAATTGCCAAAGCTAGACATGAAGCCGAAGAAGCCGGTAAGATAAACAATTCAACGAAATCGATTTATCTTGATTTTAGTGTTTTATATGGATGTTTAAGAACAACAACGTCGTGAACAATCACCTTCCTATCAGGAGTTTCTACGAAAACAGGAGGAAGAAGAGAAATTTCAAGCAGAAGAAGAGGCACGTCTAGCAGCAGAAGCTGAACAACGTTGGCGACAAATCGAACAAGAAGCCCAAAAACAATGGCAACAATTACAACAGAAATTAGCCATAGCACGTGAAGAGAAAGCTAAACAGATTGCACGTATTAAATTCGAATGGGAAAAGGAACAGGAACGTTTAAAACAATTACAAGAACAAAAAGAACGTGAACGTGAAGAGAAAGAACGACAACAACAATTATTACGTGATGAAATCGAAAATTTTATAGAGAATGGTGGTGAAACACCGGAATGTTTACGAAATAATCTTGAAATGAATCCGGGTAAACCGATATGTCCATTCTTCCAAAAAACTGCCGCCTGTCGGTTCCGGGATAATTGTTCCCGAAATCATATCAAACCGGGTATTAGTCGGTGTTTGTTGATAACGAATTTTTATCAACATTATAGTTTAGGACAAGCTGAAAATGAGTATGGGAGTGATTCGATGTTAGAATTTGAATCGGATGAAACTTACAAACATTTTAAAGAATTCTTTTTTGATGTTCTGCCTGAAATGGAACGGTTTGGTAAAGTACGACAATTTAAAGTTTGTTGTAATCATGAGCCGCATTTACGTGGTAATGTTTATATTGAATATAGTACGAGTAGAGAAGCTATTAGAAGTTTTCAAGTGTTTAATGGGCGCTGGTATGGCGGGAAACAGTTAAACGTGGAATTTTGTAATATAAAATCATGGAAATCAGCGATTTGTGGTAATATTTCTAATATAAATTGGAAAATTGTGCAAAAAACTTGATAATAAACTTGTAGGATTACATTTCAAGAAAGCCTGTCCGAAAGGAAGTTCCTGTAATTTTCTTCACGTATTCAAGAATCCGCATAATCTATTCTATCGAGCCGATAGAGATGAACATAGGACTCCGGAAAGGTTGTTGAATTCAATAAATAATAATAATAATAATAATAGAGGTAATTGTGGTGTAAATTGTAGGAATAACGAATATGAGGCGAGGAATTGGAGATGGTCGGAATCACCGGAAAGATTCCCATATCAAATTGTCGATAATCGATTCGAGAATGGATCAAGGGAACATAGTCGATCTAGAAGTAAATCGAGAAAAGAAAAACGTCGACAAAGAAGTCGATCTAGGAGTAGTAGATCGAGAAGAGCAAAACATCGAAAGAAAAGTCGATCAAAAAGTCCAAAATCGCATAGTCGATACAGATAAATGTTAATTTAAATAAAAATAAACTTTATTTACAAAAAATACGAAATTTTTTTTGAGTAATTTCTTACAAAATCTCATCACATGATTTGTAATAAATTTTTAAACGACCCCCAGCAATGATAAAAAACAATTGCAACAAATATGTTTATCGAATTGATAACGAAAATACGTCATATTGTTGCTAATTTTATATTTATTTTCGATAAAAATAGCTTATCGCCAAAAATCCGTAATTTCTATGAGGATTTCTTGTATGTGGCAACACTGTATGTGCGTAATTCGAGATTACGACCGGTAATTAGTCACATTGCGCATCTTCACGAGTCGACCAACATAACCTAAAAAAACTAAAAAGTGTCATTCGTGTCGATTGAATAGCAGGGGTTAGTTAATGGTAGTGATTGTGCAAGAAAATTTTGAAAAAAAAATCGTTATTTTTGTGTTAATTATTGACGACTGTTGTTTGTTTTAATTAAATCCAAAAATTCAATGGTTGGTGGTGGTAGTGGTATGGGCAAAGGAGATTGGCGACCTTTCGTATACGGAGGCCTAGCATCTTGTGTAGCCGAATTTGGTAATTTTTCAAAATTCACAACAAAAAAGTGCTAATATTAAAATAACCCATAAAACCTACAAATTATAGGGACATTTCCAATAGACGTTTCTAAAACTAGATTACAAGTACAAGGCCAGAAAGGTGATAAAAAATATGCAACATTAAAGTATCGGGGTATGGTGGATTGTTTATTGAAAATTGCCAAAAATGAAGGTTTACCGGCATTATATGCAGGGTAAGTACCACTTGGACCCAAACAAAAAAAATCAACATCATTTTCTTACGTGTTACGTAAAATATAATTGAACACCAGTGACCTACAGGAGAACCGAACCATAACCTTCCTAAATAATTAAATTATTTTGAAAAAAATCAATTAATTTCATTGGAATAAATAGAATTATTGTGGGCGAAAATATAGGTTTTGTGCCAAAAACCTATTTTCAGAAAATTAAACAAAATTTGCAATTTTTCTACGCGGATTTCATGAAGATTAACAGATGGAAATTACGCGATAATTAATGTTTAAATACGCAAATTATGTTTTTTTATAGAAGCCAGATGATGTAATATAATTATTCAGTACTATGGGAAAATTGCTGCATTGCCAAGGTCAAGGTTTCAGCAATATCGATTTTTCCCGCCTGTTTTTCATGCTAAATGTACAGAAAATATATGTAATTTTGAAAAATGCTGAAAATTCATGTAATTATTGATATTTGGACGTTTTATCAAAACACAAAATTATTAATTTATTTACATAGAAATTAATTAAATTTCCCAATTATATCACTCCACTATTTCGTGATATTTATCTTAATAGATTTTTGTTCAATTTGCAAATTATTCAAACAAAAAATACTGCTAGTCATACAAGAATTTACTGAATAACCTGATTTTGATAACAGAGATTGTGATTTTATCGTTTAATTGATAATAAAACGCGGAAATACTTCCGGTATTTTTCCTATACATTTATCATACTTTTGATTATTTGTTTTTATATGAAAATTGAAATATTATTTAAAAACATTGATTATTATAGAGAATTATCATGTCACGAGATTACAAAATTGGCATACTTTTCGTTTATCTTTTAAATAAACACGAAATTGTGCCAACAAACTTTATCTGATAATTTTTAAAAATTAATTTCATATTT
This sequence comes from Iselma pallidipennis, assembly GCA_037464855.1. Classification (NCBI taxonomy): domain Eukaryota; kingdom Metazoa; phylum Arthropoda; class Insecta; order Coleoptera; family Meloidae; genus Iselma; species Iselma pallidipennis. Next base: position 2,437 of record JAZBHA010001372.1, on the reverse strand, counting down.
TATCTGGAAGGTTATGGTCGAGTTTTCTTCATTAATTTTTAATTCAATATTTGTTGTTTTTTTTCGATATAATTACACAACCTCTTGTAGGGTCATACACACCTCTTATAATCTCTCTTATAATTAAAAAAAAAAACATAAATAAAATGCACGCTTGTTGTTCTTTGTTTCCTCTTCAGTATATGGCCAGCGGTATTAAGACAGTCCACTTATGGTACAATTAAATTTGGTACATATTATTCATTGAAACGAATCATTGTAGAAAATTATACTGGTAAAGAGAGTGTTACAATAAATTTATGTTGTGCTGTAATAGCTGGTGCATTTTCAAGTGCTATAGCTAATCCAACTGATGTATTAAAAGTTCGTATGCAAGTACAAGGTACACATGGTAATTTAACATTAGTTGATTGTTTTAAAGATGTTTATACACAGGAGGGAATCTCTGGATTATGGAGAGTAAGTTATTATGTTTTACCATTGATTCGTTAAATATAGTTTTTCTCTCAAACAGGGTGTTAGTCCGACCGCTCAACGAGCTGCTGTGATTGCCGCCGTCGAATTACCTGTATACGATTTCTGTAAAAGTCGTCTATATACGACATTTGGTGATAATATAGCGAATCATTTCATATCTAGTCTGTTTGCAAGTATAGGAAGTGCAGTTGCTTCAACACCAATCGATGTAGTTAGAGTAATTACTACTATTTTTTAATTAAATCCAATTAAATTAATGAAAATTTTATTTATAGACACGATTGATGAACCAAAGACGATTAAAGAATGTCGGTAGTTTAATACCGGTACATATTTATACAAGTACAGCTGATTGTTTTGTACAAACGTTTAGAAACGAAGGATTCTGGGCATTTTATAAAGGATTCGTACCCACATTATTCCGTATGGGACCTTGGAATATAATTTTCTTTATAACTTACGAACAATTGAAACAATTCTATTGAAAGATATCACTTATTGTTGACGACACTCTTTAAAGGTGGCATTTATTGATTTCTTTCAATTTCTTTGTGTTTTTGCACCTTTATATATAGTATTTATTTCAAAAAACACACACAAACACAAATAATTTAAGTGTATTTATTATTGAACGTTATATACAAATTATGTATATAGTAATGGTATATACAAAAAGTATTCTAAATAAAAAATTGCTTAAACCAATCTTTATTATTTTGATTAATCATCTTTGAATCGATTTTGTTGTTGCGGATGTCGATAATAACTAGTAAATGCTTTGCCGCGATGATTGAATGTATAAAATGATGGTATATTACGAAATGTTTCCCAGGAACGATTCTCTAATTCAGCTGATGCTTGAATTTCTTTAAAATCACCAGCTACATGTAAAACACCATACATTATCACGAATAGACTAATTAAAGCTTGAATAATTATCTAAAAAATTTTAATATTTGATTGTTTTTCAAAAAAAAAAACTTAGAAATGATAAACTTACATCAACTGGTAAATGTGTAAAATCTAATTCATTTAATCGTAAATATGATCGATCTATAGAGAATTTTTGATAACAATTAAAGTTTGAGGTTAGAATAATTTTTTTTACTAAATTATTGTATTAAAGACTTACGTTGTGCTGCTGAATAGGCGGCATGAAATAATGATAAGAAACCAATAATTAAGATGAATCGATGAAGAAAAGTTGCCGGCATTTTATCAAATTTATAAACAGTTTACGAATTTTCAATCGATATTAATTGATAAGAATGACAAGAAACAAGAACTGTCAAAATTTTTGACACAACAACAGGGTGGCCAATCTCATATTTTCCCCCAGGAATGTAACAATCTAGCGACCAGACTGTGAGCAATTGCCTCTAAAGCTGGCTTTAGACGGGACAAAAGCAGAATAGCATTTTAAGTGCCGTTTATGGTGCTTTCAGAGATAAATGGAACTGACTTTATTCACGCTTCATTACTTTCACTACTGAACCCCAATAAAGCAATTATAAATTACTATTGTATGTGTCGGTACAAGGTTCACTTGATTAAATTTTGAATAATAAAACAATAGTTCTTCCTTGTATGATTTTAATTAACGCAGGGACCGGTTTCGGGCTCAGCCCATCCTCAGCCTGTTTACTACAATAAGATCATTCAATATAAATATAATTAAGGTTATTAATTTGTACATTTTTTACAACTTACGTCAATCCTAAAATTCAACATCAACAACATAGACTTTAAAACCTTTTTTCAATAAGTTAATATATCAATTGCTGGATCAGTAAACTAACAGTTTTCTGAATCCCGTCTTATCTTATAAATGATTATAACAATTTAACATTTAACTACGTAATTAATTAACAATAACACAACAATAACGCGACTGTTTAATACACCGCTTTTAGAAGAAGAGTTTGAACGCGAAAAGAAAGTCATCTTCCAGTTAGGTAGA
>JAZBHA010001371.1:2818-22589 GCA_037464855.1 Iselma pallidipennis | reverse complement strand
CAAGCAAATGCTTTTACTTAAAGCAATTGCTAGGACTAGTAGCAAAAGCTTAAAGCAAAAGCTTTTGCTTAAAGAATTGTAGGAATTGCTTAAAATCCTATGAATAAAACTAGCAATTGCTAAAAATGTTTAGCAATTGCTTAAGAATTTTTAAGATAGATCGACCCCAGCCTACAATTGCTAGAGGTGGCCGTCGAAAGATGAAGACACGAACAAACACAAATTTATTTAAAATTATTGCAGATCCATGGAGCTACAGAATAACCATCATCACCTAATAATAAGCAATCTTCGCCGCTGTTTTTCAATATATTATAAATGTCTGAATTTTTAAAAATTCTGTTGTCATGCACTGAACCTGGCCACTGTGCATCGATCGATGTAAATCTTTCACGAGAGTCACAGGTTGCTTGCACATTAATACTTGTGAAACTTTTTCTATTCACGTATTCATCGCCAAACGTGTTAAATTTTGGAATTCTTACATGCGTACAATCTATTACTCCAATTGCTTGAGGAAATAGATGCGTTGTAGACCAGCGCTCCTTGGCTTCTACAATTGTTTCGGTGGTTTTTGGAAACTTGATCCATATGTGAGCCTTTTTCAATACTTTTTCCATAACAGCTTCATATATTTTGCACACTGTTGTTTGATGAATTCCCATTTCTGCAGCAACCGAATTCTGATATCCAGGATCAGATATACATCGGAGAAATATTTTCATTTTCATCAAATCACTTAACGCCCCACCACGTGTTTCACTATTGTTCTGCCCCAAAAAATATGTAGTAAGCCACTCTACATTCTCATTATTAAAACGATATAACTTTTTGTAATCATCTGTTGTACAGCTCTTACGTACCGAGTATAATTTTTTTTTACGTATATTCATAAATTGAGCCATTTCTTTGTCCGAATTAAACGAAAGCACTTATCAATAATATGTATGAATACAAAATACACAAGACAAATAGAGAGCAAAAACTACGAGCAAATGATTTTGTACTATTTTCAAAACTTCGATTACAGCCGTTTTATACCCATATAAAGTAGTGGAGCTAGCCGCCCCCTGTTTCCAATTTTAGCAAAACGTGCTTTTATGAAATTTGGTTCAGGTCAAAAATTGTAACCAATCAGATGAGATCGCACAATTAACAAAATATGGTGTTTATATAAAAAATTGTTATTATCATTAAATAATTCTAAATAGTCGTTCGTATTCGTGTGTATAGATTATACATAGGTACATACCAAAATAAATGTAGCAAATAATACATTAATTAATATGAACCCTGAAACCGTTATTTTGCAAACGGAGTAATAAAACCATACCCCAAGAACGTGCTTATATTTCTTCATTCAAAAACATCTGCAATATAAGTAAAGCTAGCAATTGCTTCTATACAGCAAGCCATCGAAGTAAATGCTTAGGTTTTTTATTCATACCACCATCTAGCAATTGCTTCTTCGTCTAGCAATTGCTTTTTAAGCAATTGCTTTTGCTTAAGTGATTTCTGTTCAAGCAATTGCTTACTTTTTATTCATCAGGCCCAATGAAGAACCCAAACACACTAATTTTTGTTCTTGTTACTCCTATACAAAATCTCGATATGTTCTCTCTTCCGCCCCAGCCTCTTTACGCTTAGGTGCCTAGAGGATCCGGCTGTATATGCTATATTATCCAACAATGATACTTTTTTACATTAAATTCTATTTATTTTGATTTTAATCATGTAGGTAATAATTTTGCACAGATTTGGAGTGAATAGTTTAGAAAAGTCCAATCCTATTTCTATCAATTATTACTAGCTTATTGATTATATGTTAATCAGTTGAAAGTTCGACTGGTTGTCAATCAGTTCTGACAAGATCAAAGATATAAAATCATTAATCAATTGTGAAATTCAATAACTGTAGTAGTTGCTGTGTAGAACATAATCATAATCCAATAGAGATATAATTAAATTTATGCGATAATGGATTTAAAGTATCTTCAAGAGTTTAAGCCAAGTTAAAGTTGATTATAAAATTGGCCCAATACTTATAATTTTGCATCGTTCAAGTTTTTTCCCGCATAAAAATAATCAGATCCAATAGAAACATTTAAAAGACAAATTAACCTAAAATTATCAGGATATATAAAACAGATCATTCAAGATTATATTTAAATTATTATTATTATTTTTTTACACTTTCTTCCATTGCATCATAGAGACATTTATTCGTAAAAACGTGTGTCTACTGCACAAGTTTGAAAAAATATGTTACGTTTTCCAATGATTCCAATGCAATTTTGTTTTAATCTTGGTTTATAAAAACAAAAATTTACATAATAACAATCATTAGACAAAAAAAAATTGTAGCACATTACAAAATCAGGTAATTAATTTCAATATTTAAGTGGGTGAATGCTTACTAATTATTGTTATATTATATAGTTTATTTTTCCTTTTTATTCCCTTTCAAATTACCTGTTTTAAATTAACAAAACCACACACACATACACACGTACACAAGAAAAAAAAATTAAAAATTATAAATGATTCAGTTTTGACCATCAGTTACATAAGTGAATGTCAGAAATCAGAACAACATCAATCGACTTTCTTATAATAGCAAGTTTAACAATCATTTACATCCGGGATTGTCCCTGTACCACAATCACTGTCACTTTCAAATTAAATTATTTTAATATAAACAGAAAAACACACACACACAATGCAAGAATTTCCGGAAAAACACTTGTGGGATAATCGGAAAATTTTACTGATAAAATTTTTGTAATAAAAGAACAGGTCTTGACAGTGTTATGAACTTTATAATATTACCGATTTTACCAACAACTCTCACTTTAACACAATATTGTCACCAATAAAACTTTCTTTCAATTGTTCGCAATATTATAAAGACAAATTCCAATTAGAAATATTGACACAGATTTAAATTAAGTATTTGTAAATATATAGGAGTATGTTTTTATACAAATTATAATACAAACTGGTTATAAATCATAGATTCACAATAAATATTTTATTGTCTAGGTATATTATGTTGATTTACGAAGAAAGTGAAAGTTGATTTGCCAGTTCGGAAATAACACAGATGACCGACAATAAGTAGCTGAATTAGATGACTTAATATAGAATTTAATAAATGCCAATGTCCGGTTTGTTTCATTATCTATATAGAATGGAAATTTTCACTAATAACGGAAAATACCTGGACAAATTAAAATAATTGGATCAAAATTGTTATTGTCTATCAAAAATTATATTAATTATTCTATTTGCTGTTTCCAGTTAAGCGTATTTTGAAAATCGATTAAAGTACATTATTAGATAAATTTGCTAATATTATAATTATTTAAAAATATAGGTGAAGGTTGACATTATGTATGTGATGTTTATAAATAATAAATAATCACACCCAATCTGATCAAGATTTGCAAAAAAAAAATATTTATCAGTTTTGAAATGGTTATGAAACATATATATTTTGAATCAGATTGAAGAATATATTTTCCTTTTTAGATCTAAAAATAAAGAGAAACTTGTATACAAGTATAAACGATTTCGTTTTCTTGCATTATTACAGGATTCTGATTAAGATATACCTACCTACATATTATGTAGTACATAATATTAAAATAATTCTCCATACCGCAAAACAATTGTAGAAAAGAGAAAAGAAATCGGAAATTCCACAAAGAAATTAATGAGAATCAATAAGTCAAATTACATCAATAATTCAGATTTGAAATCACAATACTAGGAATTACAGTTAATAAATTAGAGATAATAGTAGTGCCTACGGGATATCCTGAAAAATTAATTAAAAAATTATTACTAGACTTTACAAATATTTCAACAGATTGATAACTTATACGTATACCTATAGGTATTGCTTATTATTATTTTGCTTATCAAGAATGACAATAGATATTAGGTATCCAGGCAACTATTCATTACAAACTAGAATACACCAAGGCAAACTCATATTCCATATTTATTCTATAACATCCCTGTCACACAGGCAAAATACAATTCAATTTAACCAAGTTCGCATTTACCTTGGTTCTTAATTTGCCGTGTGACACACAATATTCAATTAATGAGCGGCAAAATTTATTTAGTAAATTGGCTATTCATAACTCTATTTAGCTAAATTCTGTTAACTACGCATGCGCGGCATCTAAAAGCATGGCTGCCATCAGCTGTTTGTTCAAGAAACACACACAACACACACGTGCGTTAATTGTAATTGTGAAATGCCCGTGTGACAGGGAAGAGTTCACCAATATTTCAATTTGTATTGACAGTGTTGCTAAATTGAATTGTATTCTGTTCGTGTGACAGGGATCTTAGAAAACGTATTTATCAATTATCAATAGAAACATGATTGGACAGACTTGCTTTGAGATATTGAGGTATTTTGTAACAAGACAGAGTTGACTGTACCTACTATATTTTCGTTGAATGACTCTTTTTATCAAACAATTTATTAAAAACTTACGTTTCGGAAATACCATCCACTTTCACTGTTTGACCTTTTATTTTTATTTCTTTTTAATTGTAAAATCGTAAATATTTGTCTAATGGCGAGAAAAACATATTTACTAAAATTTGTGTCCAGTTGGTCGCTTGATTTACTGTTGAAATCATCAGGAATAGCAACATTTCCTTTAGTAGTAAAGTAAAAAGTATAATAAAACGTTATAGCACTAAAGGTAAATGAAAAAAGATAATTCAGGTTTACAATAAGTAAAGTTTTGGCTACAAAAATATAATTTATAAATCTTTCACCTGATCTATAGCCAGGCCGCCGTAACACAGTGTTCACTGTGTTCAAAAAACACGGGCGCCTTATCAAAAGGGGCGCCTTGTGTCTTCACGGGGGCGCCCTTCTTACAATTGGAAAAAAATTANNNNATTACGGAAGGGGGGGGGGGGCGCCGTGGGACAAGACGCACACGGGCGCCTCATACGTACACGGCGCCCCTGTAGCTACTCAAATTAAAGATTACACAAAACATGAACTAACAGTTATAAGAACTATAGAAATACTTTTTATTTTACTTTAACATTAGAAAAAAATTATATAAAAATTCAATATTTTTATGTTTTAATTTAATACTTTCGGTTGGCAGAGGGTAATACAATGGAACTCGTTGTTTCCGAGTGCACGTTATAAACGTTACTACAGTAGCTACATGCTCAAAAAATAGAACTAGCTATTATATTAAAGTTTGCACTTCGCACAAACTTGAAAATTAGCAGCGCCTGAGTAGGCAAAGTCGATTTGTATAAAAACATATTGATCATCCTTAATTATCTTGTATTATCTAAATCTAAAAGGTTCAGGAGCCTATTCTCGGCGATAGTTGCAAACAAACTTTAAGCCTGAATACACAAACCAAATCCAAAGATTGGTTTATTCCCAGTTAACGAGTCTCCACATGTCGCGTTTTAGCGGGAAGCGGTGAGGAATAATAAGCTAACGTCAAACTGGTGTTATTGTTTATTTACACTTGTCTTGGGTGGGTCTACAATTTACAATAACGATTAAAGTGAAATAGATGTGTTCAAAAGCCGTGACCTGACTTAACCTCACCACACTTCCGGTTGGCTGAAGTTCATTTCTGGTCTTCTCGAAGAGCGTCTATCATGAAAAGATAGACATATGCGTGGTTTAGTCACATTACCATCCACCTTGAGGGTAACCATTCTCAAACCACCCCTATTTCAATCCATAGGGGAAAAAGGAACTTACCAGACGAAGCGGAAAGTGTCAAACCGTAAGTCGGTATGAATTTCCTCCCCAAATTGAAGGATAATTCTGACAACGTTACTTCGTTGTGAAAATAACTCTTTGGGGTGGAAATACGCTAGCTAAAAATTTCAAAAAATTCATACTTACGATTTGACACTTTCCGATTCTTCTGGTCGGGTCCTTTTTTGCCTCTACGTATTGAAATAGGGGTGGTGTGGGGGTTCCAAGTGAAATCGAGGGTCAGATTTTACGGGTTCAGAACATGGGAAGCCCGAATCTGAAATCCGTTTGTTTTTATCTATCATGGTTTTCGATTGATGCGCGTGAAAAGCGGACAGACACAACAAAACCAATAGCGGTCCTCCTTTAAAATTTTATTTTATGGGGCCGCTGAAAATGGTCCTCTGATTGAACTATATATATCCTAATATTCCTTGTTTTTTAAGCCATTCATGTTGTGCTTTATCTACATTTCGTTAATTGGCTTTCAAGGTTTCTTCATTTGAGCAATTTTTTGATGACTTGCTTGTTTGACCAAATTTCGATTCTTCCATATTAGTTTGGTAACGCTTTTTCACGTACGATGTCCGCTTAGAACGCAACATTTTCTATTCATAATATAATTCCTAATACCAATTTCATATTAAATTACAGAAAATTGAAGAAATGTGATAAGAAAATCATCCAGCAGTTGTTTCTTGTAATTGAAGATGTAGAATTTATTAGGGCCAGTTGTAGCATCTTAGTTCAACAAGCGCTCAAATTTGAATGGAGTTCAACAAAGAAATATCGTTGTACCAAGGAAGTTCAACAATGAGCCTTCGTTCAAGTTCAAGTTGAACAGTGGTTGTTGGTCGTTCAAAGCTAACCTTAGGTACTACTTTGTTTGGTAAATTTATGTAGTTTTGTATCGTTTTTGTTGTAATTTTCAATTGAAAATTACAATTAGTACCTAATTATCTAAACCAAAGCAATTGTTGGTTTAGAGTAAAATTTTATGAACATGCATTAGAACAGTGTTTACCAAACTTTCGACAGCTGTGTACCCCTTCTAGAATTTTCGTAACGCTGAGTACCCCTCGTCAAAAAAAATTCATATACTTTAATAACAATCAAAATAAGTAAGTATCTTTCACAGCAGGTAATCGACGACCCCATCATAAATTTTTTAAAATCAAGTGAAGTGTCTTACCTGGGTTCCAGGGAAGTATTGAAAGGATTTTTTTTCGAGAATGTAAGTACAGTATAACAATTGAAACTTTCCAAAAGCGTATGACTTTATAAAATAAATAAATACTTCCCTGGAACCCAGGTAAGGCATTTATCTAATTTTGAAAAATTTATGATCGGATTATCGTTTACCTGCTGTGAAAGATCCACAAACTCAAACGCAGGTTAATCAGGTGGAAAAGGCAATTTTTCAAATAATTTTGGTATCCCTATACACTGCGTGTTGCACTTGCCGTAGCCAAAGCGCAATGCAGCGCGTACCCCCACTAAACTCTTCCAATACCCCTGGGGGTACGCGTACCACACTTTGGGAAACACTGCCTTAGAAAGAAGTAGAAATAAATTAAGTTTGACAGACGCATATCCAAATATGTGGGTACGAGTATAATCCCGTTGTGGTGATAATGTCGAACTATTCTTATCCTTACACGTATTCTTAATCTTATTATTATTCAATAAAAAAGATTATCAGGTTTTGTTGACATTTTCTTTATTACCTTCCGATATGTTGACTTTAGCCAATGTTTCGACACAGCTCGTGGCTTCTTCAGGCCTATAATCGAACATTCAACAATTAACACAAATTGTTTAAAATATATGAAAAAACAATATACATATCTACCATCAATCAACAGCCATCCTCAGATTGATCTACAAGAATTAATATAAAAAGGATTACATAATGTTAATCTAAAGAAAAACAATCTTACCAGAAGTTATAATTAAAGAAAAAGAAAATTCAACCTAAATTTAAATTTTCAAATTTTCTTAATTATAACTTCTGGTAGGATTGTTTTTCTTTAGATTAACATTATGTAATCCTTGTTACATTAATTCTTGTAGATCGGCTATTTAGCCGAAACGGTTGTAATCACCAAAGGGCAGATCAATATTCCTGGCTCAATACAATCATATATTAATTTTTTTAATGTCGTGTTTCACAGTATTTTTGCAAGAATATCTAATTTCTACAGGTTGAGGAAATTTTTGTTAGGAATTTGACATACTTTTTCACTTTTGATAAATTTTATAATATAAACAAATTTATAACGACATGATTTTCCTGATCATTTAATTGTTTTTTAAGTACCTATATTATCAAAGGTAATGTGTACATTACAGTAGATATATGGATATACAGATATGATTCAAGTATTTTGCTTTTCACCGCCAAATTTTTACTTTTATCTGGGAATCCTCAGATATCCCTAAATTTTGTAGTATCAGGCCTATTTCGAACTCGATCACTTGGCCGGCTCGTAAAAGTTTACGGTACAACGCTAATAAATTTGAACGCCCTTCAACGAAACTCCAGTTTACGTAGATTTCATACTATTGGCTCTTAAAAGCAGTACGTTATAGGCGCTGACGAAAATCTATTTTGGTATGTTATAGCCGGATTGTACGTTATAGACAAGTACAATATCAGAGAAAAGATTTCCATTGTAGCTTATGGAAATTTGTAGGCATTTTTCACAGTTGAGTTCCTACTTTGAACCAGAGGGTATGTTATCACTAGAGACCGGATCCGCCATTTTGTTTTATCTGTCACTTCAAAATTTTTAAATTCCAACAATTAATTTATTTAGTATGAATTCGGATGTTTTTGCTCACTTTATCTAATTTATAATTGTATTTATTGTCTTATATGGAGCAGTAATGGTGTTCTGCAGTTACCGTTTCGCGCTTATAGTGACCTTGGCTCCCTGGAGCGTGCCATATCCGGCCTCTGGTTATCACCCATATAGTACGATACTACCGACTTCTACTGAACAAAGCTGTGCCGAGAGTGAAGCGAGTGAGGCACTTACTTCAAGTAAAAAATGAGAGGAGCGCAAATTGCCGAAACGATAAATTTGAAAAATTTCAACAAATTTCGAATTTCTCGTTGGTGATAAATTATCGACTATGGGCCAGTTTCATAACCAACTTTAAAATCAGTCAACTTGTAATGTCACATTCTAAGACTATTGCATATTAAAAATATGTAGTCCAGATGAGACACGTTAATAGATAAAAAAGTTTGGGAAATGTGCCGTGAAAAGCTTTCACCATCGTAGTTCACCAATATAGAGTATACGGTGTAATCGCCAAATATCGCTTTGTGTGATTGCTATTAAAACAATTACTATTAGACCATGTATAGCTAAGTTCCTCGAATTATCTATGAAAGTCTTTTGAGCATCGCAGCCTTTTTTTAAGTCTGGCAAAAATTTTGTTTTTTTTTTCTCTACAGTTATTATACTTTTTTATTCAGTGGTTTATGACTTTATTACGCTTAAAGAGCAATATAATCATGAATTTTTGTTATTAATTTAAGCATACATTCTATATTTGTGTTATATGCAGGACAGAAGTCAGTTATTGATGTGAACTATTTTATGGTAACTGTATCACCATTTTCTTCCTAATTTCGCCCCTTTGCATTTAAGTTTCGTGCTTATGTGGTTCATATGACAAAATGTTAATAGAAAAATTTTGAGAAGTGGAACAGAATGGACAAAACATCAATAATAAACGAAAAAAATGGGCTATAAACTTATAAGAAGACCTTTTCATGCTCCTCACACTGAAGAATTGTGCAGCCAAAGAAAGATGTTTGTTTACATGACTTATTAAAAAGTAATTGATAATCTCTAGAAAATTTCATGGGGACGATATAAGGCCCACTTTTTTTATGTTCGTGTATTTGGAGTGTTCATGATTTTCAAAACTTTTCTTTACAATCCATTGCAACGATAACATACCAGCAGATAAAGCCATTGTTGAGGAACCCTGTATACCAATATTTAATTTTTGACTCTCCATCTAACATAATACAAAAAGCGGACTATATTTGGCAATTGTACCTTAATTTTAGTAAATCTTTCACGATTTTAGAAACTATGGGCTTGGAATTGTTTTTCTATCAAAATTAATTTTTTGATTTTTACGAAATTTCGGATTTAGCCCTTTTAGATGATTCTAAACAATTTTTCTTTTTGATTTTTTTCGATAAAAAAAATCGCTAATATGTTTTTCTCATTTTTGCCATTTATTTTTGGAGCTAACGAGGTTTTATTTTCGATTGTTTAAATGTCTTATTGGATATGTTAATTTTTGATACACGCAGGTCAGATAAAACATGTTTACTGACAGCATTTATTACTTCCTATAGGTATGTATTGCCGGCTCACAAAAAAATTTAGTTGCCACAACCCGATGGTCTACAGTCTACATAAATGCACTACAACTGCAGTCAAATGACATATAGAGCCGTTTGAATGTGTGTGTCTGTTGGGATAGAGTGGAAAGGGAGGATGTGTTTTCTTTCAACAAAAAGCTTATAGATTATGAATTTTCTACATGAACGTCTATATAGTGAAATCTCTATACAACGAGCTTTTACAATCTTTTGGAGGTTCGCTATATAGAAGATCCACAGTATTTAACAGAAATGAGCACCCGTATCCAAAAACATCTCCATATTTCTTTAAATGTATATTTATTTGGAAAAAATTGGTGGGCGCAATATTGACCTGTGTCTCAGATGTTAAAATCTGTCGGAACGGTTCTGCTACTGAATCATTTTTCTTCTACTACTACTTCATTCGGTTGTTCGAGGTTAGTAATGGGTTTGCAAATTCTTCTCAAGTTTCGGCGTTTTTTATTTTTTTTTTGTCAGCTTTCACTTTTGTTTTTCAATTATATTAATAATATATAATCAATGTAAATAACTTTAGGCCCATAAGGAAATAAATCAGAAAAGCTTCAAATTTTATTGGCAACTACTGTTGTAATTGATATTTATTATAAATTATATTTAAATGCATGATACTACACTATATGACATTTGCTGTAGGCGTTAACGATACATCTTACAAATTAAATTACGGTATAATGATACCAGAAATCATTTAATCTTATTTAAAATTGTTGTTTATATACAATTTATCTATTCACTAATCCGAATTCTTTAACTGAAATTTGTCAATAGATGGTAATATTTTCAATAATTAGTTTGATGCCGAAGATGATGTAAATATTGATGTAATCATTGAGAAAATTGCTTTAAAGACTTGAAATTTGGAACCACCATTACCATTACCACTACCATTACCACTACCACTACCACTACTACCCTATAATCGATAAATATTACACAATAGTTAATTTAGTATAACTGAAAATACCATAAATTTTATAAAATTAACAACAATTAAGTCATTTAAAACTTTCACTATTTTAATTGAATAGAAAAAAAAGTAATTTTTACCGGATCAGATGAGCCTCCTGCCGAATTACTAATACTACTAGGATTACTTCCAGCACCACTACTGCCACCTAAAACTGATGATATTAATCCACCTAGGAAACTACCAGAATCTATCCCTTGTGGTTGTTGTGGTCTTTGAGTTCCATCTTCTGAGGTAGGTGGTTCCTAAAATTTCCACTTCAATTAAATGATTTGTTATAAATATGTAGGTATATTCAACAAATTAATTAAATAATTTGCATTTGTTTGTTGTTGTTTTACCAATTAAGACAAACAATTAGTATTTTATTCAAAAATAATTACTTTCTACTTTTTCATTTGACTAAAAATTAAAGAAAAAATTTTACCGGTACACTCAAGGCTGGTAATATTCCTGTTAGAATTCTTCCAATCAAAATCCCTGCACCTCTCTAAAACAAAGTAACAATAAAAATAAATTATAATGGCACAATTTTAATTAAACCTATAAGTTATCGACGGAATAATGAATCATAATACTCTAATTAAGATCTTTTGCAATAAACTATTGTTATAATTAACATACAGGTCCTGGAGGATTAGTAATGCCTCTTAATGATGCACCAAGTAATCCACCGAGAAATGCACCAAAATCTGAACCACCTCCATCTTCACCACCGCCCTGAAAAAATTACATTAAAAAAATTATGTTTCGGAAATTTGCAATTTTTTTTAGGCTATCACCCCAAAGAAACTTCTCAATATATCAGTTAAACCATTGAAATTGTAAGTTCCATCATCGTTTTGCTAAAAATTTTAAAACTTAGATCTGTTTAATCCTGTTTCATCAAAAAAACTTACTGAACTAAGACTTCCAAGAAGTCCAGTAATTGCTTCTACATCAACACCACCATCTGGCTGATTAAATTTATAAAGAAAAATTGAATAATTTTATAATTTATTATAAATTTTTGATAAAGTTTATACCCGACTAAGTCCACTTAGAAAAGCCGAAATTAATCCGGTTACCATATTGGTATCTTCTTCCTCTTCACTACTATCATCAAATCGAGGTTCATCATTTGATCCGTTATCAGTATCATTATCATCATCATCATCACCATCATCGTCCTCTTGTCGAATTGGTCGATTTGCATTTTCGGTGTTATTTGTATTGGCATCTTCAAAAATTGGATTAATTCCATCATTCTCTAAATTTTGGGTATTCTCATTAGTTGAATTTTCAGAGACTGTTGTTGTAGTTTCTACCATTGTTGTTGTCATTTTAGTTGTAATTTCCTGTTTTATTATGTTATTGAAATTATTGACATGATTATTGAAATATATATTTCCAATAATAGTAATTTTATTCAGTGCTAACTTTCTATTTATTTATTATTAATATATTGTTATTGATGACGAAGGAAAGACGGTATTACCAAATTGTGCAAGAAAGAAAAGCATGCTAAAGTATACTAACTTTACAAACGATTTTTTTTCTCCTAATAATAAAATTAATTATTTATAATTTTTTAAGCAAGTTCCCAAAACATTTTTTGCGTTATAAAGCTGTAATTATTCTTTGTTTTTATATTTATACCTATTAAGTAATAAGTGATATATTATTTGACAACGACAAAGTATTTAAATATAAATAAATAAATGAACAAATAAAATTTATAGTGAGTTTGAGAAAATTCACGCGAATTAATTTTATCACACTAATAAACGGTTGTATTGTCTTTTTTTTTCTCCAGAAAATTAAGGTTATAATTCATATATAAAAACGATAATTACTGAAATTATCATATAGTGAACATTGTGAATGTGTTGAAACTAATGATTTATTCTTGCTTATGATTACGCTAATCTAAAGCAATAATTGTGATTTTAAGTCTCTACTTTTTTTTCTTCAAATAATTAGAGAAGTAAATTTCTTAGTATTTCTTCGTAGATATCAAAACAGTCATTAAACCGGAAGGAAATGGCTACATATTTTAATGGCTTTGTATAATTTTAATTAATCTAGTTTTTCATTCAGATATATAGATGTATCTTGACCAATGGTTATATAAAACTGGATCCTTTCACCCAAAAAAACGGATACACTTCCTACCCGAAAATTTCCACCTATATTGATATTTTACTTACCAGATTTTTATTGTTAAAAATAACTTAATAAAAATTGCTCTACCTACTTGTTGTTTATTATCATTAAAACTTACTTCAGAATTTTTAGAAAATCCTCCAATTTTTAATGTTTTATGACTTTTAAATTCGATCTCCTCTTCATTTTTGCCAATGATTTCATTATTATCTTTATCATCTGAAAATGTTGAATATTGATATTTCGGTAAATCGGTATTTTTCGGTAGATAATTATCGATTTGCTGAAAATTTAAATTTACAGTCAATGGTCTCGCTTAATCTACTATTAAAATCACCTCCGATTCCGGTAATGTATTCAATGTATTGACTGGAATAGCATTTGATTTTGTTATAAAAACTAAAATTATTAATAACTTCATTACAATAAACTTTCATACACTTGAAAATAATCAAAATTGAAGAAGAAGAATACAAATTAGATATTGAGTTGTTGTCGCTAGGCCTAATGTCGCGAAACTGTCATCAAACAATTTTTTTTTTGTCAAAGAAATATTATTTTTCATTTTTCAACATTATTGTAAAATAATAAATATCCTGTTAGTTATTACTCGTTTCTATTCTTTAGTAATATATAGGTATCGAAAATATAATTTCTAGTTAAACAAACAATTGTTTATGGTATTTTGGTGTATAAGGCATATTAGTGGATTGATTTGGTTGTTTGGACGCGTGCCTTTTTTACTAAAACATATAATTTTATTGTTTAATTTTCATAAAAAATAAAATAAGAAAGTGATGTAATTTATCGATGAAATGTAGTTTAATATATAATTTATTAGTGTAATGTTCCAATTTCAAGCCTTAATTGAAAATAGTATCAACAATTGATGACAATTTTTAAAATTTGTTTATTTGTATTTCTGAAAAAGTGTTAGACCCCTGTCACACGGGCAAAATAAATTCTTATTTAACGACAAGGACAATACAAACTGCACCCTGTCACACGGGCATTTCAAAATTACAACTAACGCACGCGCAAGGTGTAGAAATGTCATAGCGTTGTCGTAGATTGTCATGTGTATGTTGTGTATGTATCTTCAACAAACAGCTGATGGCAGCCATGCTTTTAGATGCCGCGCATGCGTATTTGACACAATTTAGCTAAATAGAGTTCTAAACAGCCAATTTACTAAATAAAGTTTCACCACTCATTAATTGAATATTGTGTGCTGTCACACGGCAAATTGAGAACCAAGGTAATTGCGATCTTGGTTAAATTACAATTTGCTTTGGCTGTGTGACAGGGATCTTACACTCGTATTAAAACATTTAACGAGAGAAAAAACAATAGAAATTTATTAAATTTCAACAACGGAAATAAGTAATTCTTGATTAGGTGTAATAAACAAATTGTCTGTACCTAATTGCCATAATTAGTATTTCCATTCAAACAATTAATAAGTTTTATTATTAGTGTCGTCATAATAAGTTTCAATAAAAAAAGCTTGATTCCATCTAAATCAAATCATTTCGTCCTTTTATTACACAATTTTTTGTTTGTCATTTCAATAAAACGTGACGAAATCTCGACAATTTTCCAGAAACAATCACTTGGATTTTTCTGTTGCAGATCACTAAACACACAAATAAGCTTTCAATCGTAATTATTAATAATATATTTTTTTCCCGTTTTTACTTTTATTTGCGACTTTTTGCTAATTCTCCCACGATTTTATATCTCAACCTTTCCATATAATACAGTTATTAACGACAATTCGATTTAATTACTGATATTTTATTTAAATCATGGTACTTTCAAGGTAAGCAGGTAACTGTTACAGATAATATTTTTTGAAAAAAATTATTGATTTTCTACACATTCTCGTTTTCATAGAAAATAATATCAATCTTGTAATTTCGTAAGTCCCCATGTATGACAGACAACTTGTTCTTCCCTGCATATGACTGTATGGTAATTTAGAAAGTCCCATTTCTAGAAATCGAAATAAAATCTAAATTTTTGTTGAATAGGCAGCCGGTTGAACATATGAGCTTTCACGTTGTCAATATTAACCTAAATAATAATAAGGACTTTATCCTGTAGGACATCTAAATTGGGTGCGTCTTCAAAACCTTCATAATTAGTTATGAGAATTAAATAATAAAGTTGTCTAATTTTATAACAAAAAATTGAAATAATCTAATTATCTTGACTAGAAAATTGACCATAATTGGTAGCGTGAATGATGGGTAGATTAATTTAATAAGTGCATGTTTATGAAGATTTGTCAAGTTCAATTTTTGTGAGAATTATTGTTGCAAATTTCAGGATAAAGTTTCTTTTTCCCAGCTGGTTGTAATAATAAAACCTAATTAGTTTTCAATTACTGTGAATAAGTAGAATATACATATGTATACATTATTATTTCTAAACTTGCGACATAATTTTATCTAGGACTATATTAGAAAAAAGGCTGCATATAAGAATTTGATCAGAGATTTTATCGAATTCAATGAAAATTGGTCAATTCAATTTTAAGTTAAATTGAACCTTAATTGTTTCAGAATTACACACATTTCTATTTACAAATCGATAATTAAGTTATTAAACATTAATTTACTTAGAAATTCGAGTTAAATCTAATTTAAATATATAGATAAAATCGACAACATTTTACAATAATTTTAAATTATTGCAATACAGAACTTGTACAAATCTTCCTTGTAATCTTTTCAACATCTGATTTAATCCAATGACTAAAAAAAAAATTTCACAATTCTATATTTTTATCTATATACACTGTTTTGTTTTATTTGTGGTTTTTTTCTTAATTTTAGATTTAAAATTGACAATTATCTGGAGCCTGCGGACGACTTCAAGTAGGTTAATACTTTCACACTAATAATTTTTCTAATACAGATTTGAAAATTATTTAAAATTTCAAATATTATTGTGTACAAACGGCAGTTTGTATTATAAATATCTACATTAAATTAATTAGATTTAATTCTATTCAGGGAAAAGTTTTACACTTTTCTATAAAATGGAAGATTTTCGACGATATTATAAAAATTTAATGGAAAATTTAAAAAAAAAGAAGTAATAACAAGAGGCATAATATGTTAAAATGAATAATAATCAAGAATAATTTTGACAGCTTTCATATAGAAAGGGGAGAAAGTTAATTATTATGCAATGGACTGAAAATCTAACAATGAAAAATATGAAAATATAAACAAAAAAAGAACTAACATACGTCCTAATACCAAATTTTAATAACACCGGAAATATGTGGTTTAATCAAAAATTCCATAAGTTAAATTCGATTTTCTCTTTACTGTAATTCATTATAATATTATTCTAATCATCCCCCCAACAAAATATATCTGTCATTATTTTATTGTAATTATATCCACGAATTACAATTACAACTAGTTGGCTTAAATTAAATCAATGTTATGATAGAAATTACAGAATACCTCTATCATTTCACTATCACAATAACAACCAACCATTCAAAAAGTTGGGTGGTGGATTTTAAAGGAGGAATGGCGGGAGAAAAGTTGATATTCGATTAGAAAACTCTTGGGTGTTCGGTGTCGGTTTAGTTCTTCTTTTGTGCTTGTGGTGTGTGCATTTAGACGAATTATTTTTTTTTAAGTAAGTAAGTTCACTTTTTATTTTTATTATTTTTTAATTATAAGTGATAAGAAATTTTGGCACAATCTGAAATTGATATATCAAACAAACAATATTGGGATAATCCATATAAAAATTTGATGATTATACAACTAGTACAACTGTTAGAGTCTTCTACTTTTTCAAAAAAATATAATAAAAATTAAACGAAAGTTCTAACATTTGACATTCAAATAAAGATTCAACTGGAAAGCATTGAAATCTCCGACAAGGTCGACAAAGAGTCAACAAAACTTTTACTACTTTTACCAGTTATACTAGAAAGGATTACTTGATCATCGCCAGCCAGCATCATCATCACCATCATCAACTATCAGATTCGATTTCAACCGGAAATGTACAGCATTTCCGGTTCCTGAATAGTAAATTTTATTAAATTGTTTATTATTATTATTATTTTATAGATATCCATAGGTATATAAACTTTCCGTTATTTTTAAATTCAAATCCGATAAGTTCTAATTAATTCTAAGTTTCTTACGTAAGATAAATTTCACTTTTACCATCAAATGTGTACGTGTTCAAATTCAAATCATCAATTAGGATTCCTATAGGTATAGACAGGACAAGTATTTAAAACGAAAAAAAGAGGAATGTATTCTTGCAACTACCGGCGAAAGTGATATATGAACTATAACCTTAACAAAAAGTCGGGATGATGATGCAAAGTTTATGCAAATAAATGAATTGGTTAATGTAATTTCTTAATTAAAAACAAAAAAAACATGACTTTTTATTAACGAAAATGGTCTCGAATCCTGAATTTTTCTTGTCAATAACAAGATTAAGAAATTGCTAGTGTTGTTACACAACAAAAAATTCTACTATTACAATCTAGTCCAATTTTATTAATTTTTAATGATTTTTATTGGAAGCTAGAAAAGTAATAATGATAGAAATTTGCATACGAGAAAACTGCACCTAAAATACCTATATAAATATTATATGTAAATTATTAGAAACAAGATTACAATTGTTCTACAGTAGAACCCATACGCGTAATTGCAAAGCCCGTTTAAATAATTGAACAATTCATGCATCGTTGTTTCTTCCTGTCTAGTCAGTATATGTATTTGTGGACATGTAAAAAACAACTCGCAGCATACAGTCGACCTCTGATTCAGCGCCCCCATTTGTCTCGGCTAAAAACTGGAGTCAAGGCGGAGGTTGCGCTAAACTGACCAGATGCACTATTTGCTTCAATTTATGCATTGGTTTCTGTCATTTTAAGTTTGACCGTTTAAACTTTTCTTGCACCAGTAAAAAGAAATTTATTTTCTAATCGTGGTAGTAATGATAATATGGCACACGATGTAGTGGAAAGTCTTTAAGTTAAAAAATGAAAATAAAGGAAAAAGAATACAACCACATTCAACCAACAACTGGCTATTGCAACTGGCAATGCAAAAATTGCTTATTTCGTTTTGACTACTGATCGTGCGGATATTAAGTTACCAGGCAAACATAAATTTGCTTCATTCTCTGACTTTCCCATGGCGTCATATCGGAACCTTTATTCGTTGCCGGTTGGCGACAGGCGGAGGTGGCGTTGTCTCGAATAATTCATATGGGGAACTTTTGTTCTTATAGTTTTATATGCGTCAGGTGAAGGTGGCGCCGAACCGGGGGTAGACTGTCTATGCACAACTATTTGTAATATATTCCCCGGATAATTGCAAACAATCTGTAAAAAGGATACAGCCTGGCATTTTTTAAAATCGTTATTAAACAAAAGCTTTTTCAGAAGTTGTCTTCAAGATTCAGTGACTGACTCTAAAGTTCACTTCAAATATTATTTAAAAATATTCAGTCTGCATTATGTGCGTGGAGCAGTGGCGGATTTACGCACAGGCGGTGGAGGCGGTCGCCTTGGGCCCTCACATGACAATAGAACTTAACAATCACAGTCTTCCCTATTTTTTATTTTTTAAAGTCTATTGATAATATAATTTTTTATTCAAAAATAATTTTTACTATCAGTTTTGCTTGTGGGAGCTTATGTCTTACGAGCCCCCCCCCCCACATGACAATTAATATTCATACATTGTATATTGTTCCAGACTATGTTAAAAAAATTAAACAATAAAAAAGTCATAGGAATAAACTCCGGCTAAATCCGCCACTGGCATGGAGTGCGGTTTTGTATAAACTATCTCTTCTTTAAGAATCAAATTATCTCAGGTAAATAAGGACACAGCGTTATTACTTATAAGATCTCTATGTCAACGTTTTGGACAATAACCTGCCCTTCTTCAGGACTCGATCTTTAGTGTGTGACTTTAGAACTAAAGATCGAGCCCTGAAGAAGGGCAAGTTATTGTCCGAAACGTTGACATAAAGATCTTATAAGTAATAACGACTATTTACCTGAGATAATTTGACTCTTATCACAATGATGGACGATATACCACCCAACTATCTCTTCTTTATACGATTGTCCATCTCCTATAAACCCCCCAATGTAAAGGAGCACATTTTGTATTTAAACGGTCGCCGCGTCATAAGTGTTACAAACATTTGTGCAACATTCATTTGTGCTTAGGCGGGTTCTACTGTATATGATAACAATAAAAAGGTTTTCTTGTTTTTCTTTGGCATAATTTTCAGTTGACCCTTATACTAATACGAAAATGTAAACTTAATGCATCCATATCATGCCGATGTTAAAGTAAAAACCAATAATTACCAAACGAAAAGTAATTAATAGTCCAGTAAAAATCGTTCTGAAATCGACTTTTCAAGCAGTATG
>JAZBHA010001370.1:4786-19394 GCA_037464855.1 Iselma pallidipennis | reverse complement strand
TCATTTATTTATAATTATTCGAAAATATGTTTCATCCATTGTTATATTAACAGAAAATGCTGACTAAAAATGATAAAAGAGGATCAGCTGCCGTCAATCAACCAACTGTTTTGTGAAGCTTTTTGAAGTACCTAAAATATAGAGAGACAGACAAGAGAGACGACAAAAGTGACGCCAATATTGACGCGTCTACTTGAATTACCCGCATATATTACGCGAACCACTTTTCTTCGTCGTCCAACTTTTACACGAATGCTATCTCTTTATCTACCCCTATGGAATAAACAGAAGTTGGTGAATATTGTGGGATGGGTGTTACAAAAAAAAAGTTAATTACCGTTAGTGCTACAGTCTGCAACTTGCAACAAGGGGGGAACGTAAGTGCGAGAAAAAAAAACTTTCACTGTAAATGAATTGTTACCACATGAGTTGTTTAGTTGCATTTTCATTCTTGTTTTAATTTCTTTAAAACATTAATAATAATCGATTGTCAGGGGGGTGTTAATTGTTTTCATGCTCGCATTCAAATCGAAATTTCTTAATGCATGATTATAACTTTTACTGCGGCACACAAAACAGAAGATCAATGTCAAAAACAGTCAGTAAAAAGTACGAGTAAGTTTATAAAGTAAGACCCCGTCACACGGCAAAAGTAAATTGTAATTCAACGACAAGGTCAATACAAATTGTAATATTGGTGAATTGTACCCTAACAAAAAAGGGATTGGACAATTACAATTAACGTACGCGCAAGGCGGACAAATGTCGTAGATTGTCATGTGTATGTGTATGTAGAAATGAACGAACAGCTGACGGCAGTCATGTTTTTAGATGCTGCACATGCGTAGTTGACATAATTTAGATAAATACAGTTCTGAACAGCCAATTTACTAAATAAAGTTTCACCGCTAATTAACTGAATATTGTGTGCTGTCACACGGCAAATTGAGAACCAAGCTAATTACGATCTTGGTTAAATTACAACTGATTTTTTCCGTGTGACAAGGGTTTTACTTTCATGTTGCGTATAACTGCGTCATTATAATCTGCTTACTTTTTGAGGGTCAATGAAGCTTCAATCTTTTTTAAGACTAAATCTGTAAAATGGTAAAAAATAGGTAGACAGAGGTTTATTTTAGCAAAGAACAGATATACCAAGAAAAGTAATTTAATTATGTATTTAAATTTTTACCCTTGTGCCTTGTGTACAGTACCTACTTTCCAATTATATATCTTTTCAATGTAAAAAATCATGAAATACTGCAACAATTTTCCAAGTACATGTGAAACATGCTTGATTTTTTCCAACCTGTTCACCTTTATAATAGCATAAAGTTGGAGATAAAGAGAGAACAGTGGAAAATTATTTCGTAGTCATTATGGAATGGCAAACATGAACACAACTTTAAATGAAAGGACTAAAGACTAATTCTTATGAAAGATTTTATTGGTGAAGTCTTCAAATTTTTTTTTCTTTGTGTAATATTTTCCGTACAGGGAGAAGTTAATTCTTGAGAGTTTCCTATAATAGAGGGAAGATACTATCGGTCACTCCCTTACCTGATTCATAAATGAATTAGTAGCAACTGATGAATCACTTCCGGAAATGTATTAATGGAAATGGTATATCGTCCGAGTTTCTCAATCTTATAAAATTGTCAATAAATATAATATTAAAATCCCACATTTGATCTATTCATATAACATTTATGTATTACTTTCTTCATATCTATAATATTTCTAGACCGATTTTCTATAGATAACGTCAACAATACCGTCATATTGAGACAAATATTTGTTTTCTATTTTGTTGTTTTATAGAGTTCTTATGGAAATTCATGATCAAAATAACGACACGTGTATTGTATGATTGCGAAAACTTAATTCAATTGAACGCAAAAGTCTACTTAAATCTTGCTACTATAGAAAGAAAAACAACATAGACATAGGGGTTGTTTTATCATTACAGACATCTTTACAACGTTTCTTATCGTGGTTCGGGACTTAATTCAGATCAAATACGTTAGTCTTTTGTCTATTTCAAGCAACTGATAGTATTCGTTTGATTTCAATTGGATATTATATCTATGGGTGGTACAATCCTACACATAACGTGCGCTTGTTTACTTCTTCTCTTGTATCTAATATTACACTATCAAGGTGAATTAGTTTTAATAATTGCTAGTAGTAGGTATAGAGAATATAGTTTTAAAGGCTTTGTTTGTATTGAATTGTGAATATTGTCGCTATAGCGACTACGCGCCTATCTAATTCAAGGGGGTTGAAAACAAAGGTAGGTCGTGAGATTGCTATAAAATCGATACAACCTACAACGCTCTCGTCAGTATAAATTTCTTTTTCAAATTAAAATGCCATTGCCTGTTATAAAATGGTCGCCGTCATTGAAGTCCTGCTTTTTTGTCCAATTCGAAAGTATTCGCTTAAAATTTTTTGAAAAATATATGTTAGCAACTGTATAGTTTACGTAGGTATTTGATGCTATTTTGTTTACTTGCAGAATTTGTAAGAGTTTTAAGTAAAACTAGCCAATTTAAACATCTCCGTAAAACTATATTCTCTTCAATTTTCCTAAGTTGTAGAGTTGACAAAGATTTTCAATTCGACAACATCTAGTTTAGGAGCGAGTTTATATGTAATTTGCCCTGATTTCAATTCAAACAGTCAAGTGCTGCAAACTTTGCCAAACTCAGGTGTTTTCAGTTTGATGGAATTCGTAGCTTGAATGATAATTTTGATGATAAAAATATTTTACTTGTACTTATATTTTCGTTTAATTTATATCAATATTTAAAATAAATATAAAGAGATGCTTGCCTAAAAATAACTCAATTCCCTCTACAAATTTAATTTCAAACTTCAATAAATTTTTTTCTCGGGCAATTGAAAGGTGTTATTTTACAATTTCGTACTTTCACCGGCCACAGTTGAGGTTTCATCAATATTAGATTAATTCAAATGTTGTATGTACGTAGTACATCACTGATGATGAGTAACTAAATCAAAGCGGTTCGGCAAGCGGAAGCTGAGCCTTGTTTTCGGAACCATAACAACCGCAATGTAGTACGTTACATTACAAAACATATCCCTAGAGAAAATCCAGCCATCAGCTATGGATCCACTACCGATAGTCACCCCTAAAATAACTTGACGACTTGTTTATGTTATTTGTAGTCTTTGTTATTTTGTTATTTTTCATAATAATAAGAGAATAATAAAAAAATATAAGTATGTATTTCAATAACAAGTTCAGATGTTTAGGAACCGCTGTTTTTTGTACCTAAAATAGACAACCAATGAACAAGAGGACAATAACTGAAAGTGAATTCAATTTGTCACATCACGTTAGAGCAAAACCGATTATCGCAAACATTAATCGTATGTGTTTGTCAAAAATTATACTACCGGATTATTTATAGCTTGCTTCAGGTGTTTATCACAAATTTTGTTCTATGGCTTCTATTTTAATAAATTCTACAACATATTAGATATTTATTCAGTTTGCTAATGTAACTATTATTGAGTATTATATTTGAAATAGTAACTGTGATACTCCTCTTTAATTATAATGATGTTACTGCTTACAGGGAAAATTTAGATGTTTAGATATGTTTAGTTGAAGAAACGAGAACAATTTAATATAAAAGATGATACTCACAAAAAACGACAGCAAGTAAAATATTATTCAGGAATGCTTTATCTTTCTTGCATGAGTTATTTTGAAAAATATGTAACTTCAACATTTATATCTAAATGGAAATAGTGTTGTAGAAGCAGAAATTCTTATATAAAATTGATACTTGTAAGAAATTTCTTAAATGAAGTACATGCTGAACATATTTAAAGCATGTTTTTTTTTAAAAAAAAACGTTATTTAATGGAAAGATAATTTTGTTTGTAATATATTATAGTTTTGAGATGAAAACGAGCGATTCTTTTTGTTGTACCTACTACCTTGAACATCATTCGCAATACAATTTTGATATGAATATAAACATATGAAACGAGACGTTTTCGGTTAGAATATGAGAGAAAGCTTTAGTATCGGCTAAGGCCGATAAGCCAGGATGAGGGTGAACTTCCGGTCCACTGGGTAAAAGTCTTGATAACCAAGAGCAGCAGACCATCAGAGATATAATATTGTATGCTCTCTATTTTGTAATCTGAAAAACCACACATGTCGGAATTATAAATAAAAAACGTTTGCTGTATTTTCTTTGCCAATGTCTTTATTTTAGCGCAGGAATTTAAAAGATTACTTTATCGAAAATCAGTTGTCGGCGGCAGAAATGCATAGAATGGTGGATGCGCCGGGGGACACCATTCTACTTTAAACATGAGAAAACTGAAATTAGTTGACTGTTATTATTATACAACATTTTAGCAAAACCGGTTCAAAAAACCTTAAATGAATAAATTGTTCCCGGTTTGTTTTGAGGCTCGAATTTCCCCCCAAACACCATCAACAACACAAATCGAAAAATACACCCTTATGTTGACAGCGTCAGCACGGAATGACCCCAGTGTTAGAGGGTTGTTGTGGAAATCAATATAAGAACCAGTAGGCACGTCGCCAACGCGTCAGGTTGGCGCCGAGCCGCCTGGCACCGTTACACTTGGCGTCTGCATCGTCGAGGGACGATGACGATGGCAACGGCGGCGGCAGTAACGACAGCGACGACTGCACAAAGCCGAAAAATTATACAACAGTAAATATTTGTCATTGACAGAGATTTTGTGAGTTTTCAACTTGCAATTTGCAATGATTGTAGTTTTTGCTATGAATTTAACGTTTTTTTATGAAACATTTTTGTTTAGAATATTAAACTAAATCATTTATTTATGTTGCATAAAGCTTAAAATACAATTTAAGTCCGAAAACAAATAAAGCCATAGTCACAACATGCAAATTTGGATCGATAATATTTTTATTTCATAAAATAAAATCTACAGAATTCCAGACAAACTGAATTAGTGTAAAATAAACTAAATTGTCAAGAAAATTTCTATCGAAATTCTCAATTCTTGTTGTTTTCTTAACTTTTTGTCGAAATTCCTCAGTTAAATTGATGAAAATAATTCGGAAACTTTATCTAATCCATTGAATTTGCGAAAAGTAATTCCAATGTTCTATAACAAACATTGTTTCAAGAAAAAGCAAATCGCTTTTGTTTTAATGTAGAAATTTTTCTTAAACAGAACTCCAGTAATTCAGTACAAATAAAATTTCAGTATAAAATAAAACAAATAGATCTTTTCAAGTTTCTAATTTACAATTGTAAACGATTGAATTGTTTGTCAAAAATAGGTAAATACAGTACAGATTTTCGTATCTGCACTTATTTTGATTGTATCGGAATAAAAGTCTTTCTCTCATCAAACAAATGGAAATCAAAAGTTGAAAAGCTTTTATTCACCAGTGTGACACATTTAGTCAGTTTTAGTCAATGCCCATATATCCTTGAACTCTCTTCTTTTATCGCCTGTTGAGCTTGAATTTAATTCTAGTGAAATTTGGGGAAGAGGAATAAGTCAGGATGAAAACTGGCTTGACACTTTCGAAGAGGACACCCAATTTACCATTAAATTAACTACATATTCTGGCGACATTTCTAATTGGTACAAGACACCAATGACAGCTTTCAAACTCCTTTGTCAATTGGGATGAATTCAGGAATTTTATTTCAAACACCACTGACAATATAGATACCATTATTAAAGTCTTTGTTGAATTTGGTGGATTTCAAGGAAGTTGTGTGAATATCTAGTAGAATTTTATAAATTACGTACCAAAACTTTTGAAGAGAATCGATCAAATAAATTGATTTTGGTATGTGATATGGTACTTGTAAAGTAACTAATTGTTAGTGATTGTATTATAAAAATTACATACAAGTTCATTTTGAAATAGTTTTATTCAATTGTGCTTGCTGAATTGAGCTGAGTAGCTCTAATTATAGTAACTGAGAATTGGATGGATTCATAAAGGCAGATTTGCAAGCCACATGAATAATTACAATTAACTTTTAGTAGGTATATGGAAAAAGGAAGAATGAAATACGCCAATTTTTCACTTACTTTATGCTTGTAGAACAATTTCAGTGGGCGTTAATATCGATAATTGTAAAGATGAAAATTATAAATATCTACACAACTAATGGGCTTTTAACTTTTAGATTTTAGTATTCCTAATCTAGTAAAACATTAGCTTACGAACGATTTTACCAACTCGAATTAATATTATTCAAAGCCGCAGAAACTGACTTAATCCATTGAAGTAAATGTAAATCTAATTAAATAAATATTTTCATTTTCTATCAACATCATGCTACAATGAATATCACAACATCTATTTTATGGTTGATTAAATTATTATTAGATCAACAAAATCCTAGTTTATATAAAGTGTATTATTTAAACGTTGAACATGAAATGTTATGTGGACCAAAGATAATGATCAAAATTTACACAAATCTCCATTTCCAATAGAGATTGTCAAAATCGATTTATAAACGGAAAAGCCAATATCTGTAAATGCGAATGGAAAAGTATATGCATTTATTCCACGGCCTATATTTGTTTGTTTTTGCTCAAGAGATTTTATTTCAATTTTCTTCAATATAAATAAAAAAATTCATTTCAATGTAAAATGTTCCTCATTTGGATGTTAACTCCTTATATAAAATTTAAGAAGGTTCCACTTTACTGTACGTTTTCTGTGACTTCTATTTAGATTCCCCCGTTTTGAATTTACGGTAGTTTCCGTATACAAGGTATTAATATCACAATATAATATTCTAACAATAAGACAAATTCTATGTTGATCTGTTTGTTTTTTGTGATGCGGGGAATTTCCGGAAGTATCCTCGTTTTTCTTCTTGGTGAATGAAAAGTGTAGTATATTGAACACTTGGATTCTATCCAAGAGACGACGAAATACGAATCCAATATTCTCCCAGTTCCAACCACAAAATCCATTGATATCCATGTACGAATGCGTATAATTCCACATTCAAATGTTTAGATTTTAGCCCTGCTGTCTGTTTATGTGTCAGCTGCACAAAGGATTTACAGCTTAGATTAAATTCCTAAAAGGGAACAATGAAACGTACGGCCAGGCCAGTCTTGAATAAGTCTCAGAATTTTTCAAAAACGAGTTCACAATCGAATGTCCAATAATAATAATAAAAATAATAATAATTGCATGCAAGTTTGGTTTTCTGGTTGTGTGATAATTTAATTATTTTGCGAAATTTCTCGACAACTTTATGGAGTTGAAGTTTACTTAGGTTTATTAAAAATTACCTCAATTTATTTGTACAACGTCATTGTGTACTTTTTCAGTTTTCCCTTCTACTTTACCAAGGGAAAAATAAATTAGAGTCCTTGGATTTACGAAATTACCTCTAAGAATATTCCCCGTTCCAATTTTCATTGAATTTAAATGACACAAAATCAAATTGAATGCAACAAATACAAAATGAACAGAGATTATAAAACATCGAAAATTCGCCTGTACGCATTTCTGTCATTCATAATATAGAAAGGATCCTTTAGGGGTTTGACTTCATTTCACCAAAAAAAAAAAGTTATATAACAAAGTTCTGTTTTTGTTAATTTGACTGTTTTCATTTCGTAAAGTTTCGTCGAACCGAGAAGCATATCTCTTCTATAATTGCCAACTTTTTCAAGATTATCTTGTTAATTGGCGGATACACATCGCCACTTTAAAAAAACTTAATTGGATGCTTTTAATAATTCCAATTTTTCTAAAAGAGGAGAGAGGAATTTCAAAAACGTGGTATTTACAAAAAAAAAATGGTGTTTATTAAAGTTAGAACTGATGAATGTTTTCAATTCAATATTTGTATAAAACAGTTATTTTTATGATTGATCGTTAATTAAAAATACGCTTTTAAGCTTCGCAAATTAGGTACATTTTACAGGACGCAAAAATTATATTTTTCAACAATTATTATTAAATTTAGTACAACTTACTTGCTTTTATCTGTTTCATGTTTTGACTATCAAGGGTTACATACCTGAAACAAAAATATGAGCATTATTTAACAATCAGTTATCACTATTCGATGTCAATAAATATAATCTAACGATAAGTAAACGTATCTGGTAGAAACCAACCTTCGAAGCTAATTCTGACAACAAAAGTTGCAACAAACATCGTCGCTCAGTCTAATTAACGATCTATTTTCAGCAAAATCGGATTTACTTCTATAAAATTTCATATAAAATATAACGTCTTCCCTTTAGGATAAAGATAAAGTGAATCGAAACCAATTTATTAATAACAGATATACTCCAATGAATACCATCAAATCCATCGACAAAATAATAATTGAGTTTACCGGTTCTCAATCTGTGTTCAATCAAAACGTTTCCACTTACATTTTATTAACTTTGTTGAGAAAAGTTTTTCTTGATGTTTTTCATTTGACTGCATCGCTCGCTTCCATAAAAAATAAATAAAAATATTAAAGGAAAACGTGTTAATGCTGATGGATATAGTATATCGAAAAGGTACAGTATAAAAATACTTTTATAGAATAAAAGTTCAAGAGTAGCTATACTAATAATAAAATCGATAAATATTATGTAGTAGTTTATTAAGTTTTGGTGTAAGTGTCGAGTTTAAGGTATAACAGCATTGGGAATTGCCTCCAGAAAACCCGAATCGACTTTTTTTCCAAATCTTTAGAGATTTATTTTAGATTGAGTATAGAGAGTGAAGGGCAACAAATTTTTCAATTATAAAAAGTTGATTCGTCTCTACATTTATTTTTCTTCCTTTTGACAATAGAAAAAAATGAATTTCTAGTTAATATTTTTTAAATATAATTGTTCAGTTGGCCTTTTTGGTTGATAGTTTATCATAAACATTTTATACAGCGTATGTTTAATATTAAAAGACCACCACATTTAAATATCCATCTGGAACATCATCTATTATAGATCATAGTGTATTTAAATCACGAAGCAGTTTGAGTACACTGATGTCCTACAGGATAATGTCATCCCGGCTAGGAAGCTCCATCGTGGATAATTAAAGCAAATCCCGAAGCTGACATATGCGTTGTATCCTGATTGTATAATATATTTTGTATTTATTGACAATAACGACTGTACTTGCTCCAGATGTTATATTTAACGTGGAACGTTGGTTTCTGATCTTACAAAGATATCAAACGCATAATTAGGTTTATTGTATACCTGCTTTGTATTATAAAGCAATATAAATCCAACCTTTTGACTATATGTTTGAAAGGATTGTTGTTATAGCAGGCTAGGATAATAGAATCCGTGGAAACTTAATAAATCCAAAATACAAAAGCTAACTTATTTACGAATTTACAATTTATTTTGTTGAGTCATAAAATATTTAGTTAAATCTTTTACAAATTTCAAATTATTTATTTTCTGGTTTTATGGTAATTCTTAATAATAAACGGGGTGGGAAGAATTTCATTTGGATGAAAAATGTGACAGTTTTCATTCATGTATAAAATGATAATTTCTGGCAAACGATAGCGGCAACTAATTGTAAGCAGAGCATATAAAGAATTATATTATGACACTCATTCTTTTATATCCTAAGATTCATCACATTTAAATCTTAGGTACATGAAATATTAATAAAATTCAATTTAAGAGAAAATGAACGAAAGCGATATAATCTGATGTAAAAAAATAATGATGAACACGTAATTTGAATAGATTTTAATGTGGCAGTGCCAATTATTAAGGCAAAATGTCAGACATTTCTGTTCTTTGTCTCTATAATTGCAACAGTTTACGCTGCAGAGCGAAAAAATGGTCGAACAAATTTAATTAAACGTCACAAACGGAAACCATTATCATTGGATCTCTTTGTCGATATTTTTTTCAAACCATGTGCGATTTTTCTGATATTTTTTACAAAGTAAGTATGTATCTCGAACACGAGCAAAGTAGTGGAGGGCAAAATCATTCCTTTCGATCTCGTTCCTTAGAAGGAACGAATCTTTCGAGTCGTCGAATGGGAACGATGTCATAAAGGAAGGGTTAGTGAGACGTATAAACGAAGCAGGACGGAGTAGGATAATCAAACGAGAAACTCTACGAAAAATATTTGTATATAAAATCCAAATATGGTATGATATTGTCATCATGGTAATTATGTTAACGCACTATGTGTTTTTAATAGGAATTGTAAGGAATCAGGCCCTTCGAAATTTCAAATAAAGTTGGTTAAATTGGCTCGGATTCGACACGAGTATCGTTTTACCACTGTGGACTTCCAGTGAATCGTTCCTTTTGGAACGGGTTCAAAATAAATAGTAGATTCGTTCCGAATTCGGACCGGGCTTGGATTCGTTCCCTTGTACTTAATCACTCCGGACCGACCCATTTCTAGAGCAAAGACATTAGTAAAAGCTAAAAAATTCTAATGCTTTAAAATAAACTGTAAACACACGTTTTGAGTAGAGGAAAGTCAAAAGGGAAGCTTAGAAGCTAGTAGTAGAGGAGCATCTTTAACCTCTCGTCATGAGCGCCACCATTTTCCGCTATGCCTCTGCATTCAGTGTCATAGGCTTTGCATTTCATCAAATACCGGCATACTGGGTCCGACCATGAGAAAATAAAGCTGTTTATTTATAGTTATTCGACTGTAATCCAAGGGGTCTTGGACGTTTTGGGGCTTTTGTGGCTGTAGTTACGTTCCTCAGCAGCACAATTTCATGAAATGACGAGTTTTACTATAAACCTATTATACATATGTATAGGATTTAGTGCTAACGCTCGCTTTAGAGCCATAGCGTATTAAGAAAATGTTTACCTACGTGTTATCGATACATTACGTGCTACAACCTACCTACCTTTACAATTTAGTTAGTGTACGGTTAAGGACTGTGATTTAAGAATAAAGCCCCGTCTAGAAACGAGCAGTAATTTAGTCAAGTAGAACTAACTAGGACTAGGCAGGGAGTCGTTCAATTTTTGCAATAAATGTTTTATAACGTGGACAGAAGACTTTTTGTCAATTAATAAATCCAAACTAACGGATACATATAGATTAACATTACATATGTAGCTACGACATTATTAAAACAGAACGATTTATGAATATTCCAAATAAAAACAGCTTCTAGTTACGAGTATCTCCAACAACAAGCCAAAATTTCACCTAAACCGTACAATACTCTAAATTATTTGCAGCAAACAGTCCATTCCCAACATAAAAACTTGTATTATATACACTTATTATGTCTGCCTGTAAATCTACTACTTTTGCCTCAAAATACTGTATGAATATTTTATTTGAATAGAGTTAGTCTACGGGTATAATCTACTCGTGGATGAGCAGGAAAAAATTACATTATTAACCGTAACACGTACCGAGACTATCACCTAATTGTGTCGTAGTAAATCCCAGTATTCGCATGTTGAGAAGTAAACAATGATCTAACAATGTCAACTGTAATGTTGGATAAGTTGATTTGTATGTACGCTTATCAACTGTACTGAAATGTCTACAGGACATCATGCGTACACAAATATATGTATAGTGACAATCTGTCTATATGTCTCTCTCTAGATTGTTAAAGTAAACTAAATAAACAAACCCAAATTAAGCTGATTTCTATTAAGTCCAAATTTCCAATTTTAGTTCAATAAACATCCAATACTATAGGTATACACATCTTAATTACGAAAATTTGACAGGAATTAGGGCATAAGTTCATCTTTTTAAAAATACTGAAATTGTATTGGAGAAGTAAAGATAGTAACTTAACAGTATTACTTTGGACCATAAAATACATATTTTATCACAATCAGAAGACAGAAATTTAGAAATTTTAGCTTTTGTCGATAAACGTAACGAACAACCAATTGTCAAAACATGTAACACACAGTCGTACCCTACAAAAGGGCCCCACTAGAATAAAAAATGTACCTCTACTTCCCAAA
The DNA here is from genome assembly GCA_037464855.1 of Iselma pallidipennis. NCBI lineage: Eukaryota > Metazoa > Arthropoda > Insecta > Coleoptera > Meloidae > Iselma > Iselma pallidipennis. Next base: position 7,409 of record JAZBHA010001370.1, on the reverse strand, counting down.
GTGAGCAGACTTTTAAAAAAAGCGCTAGTTTCCATTAGCCAAACACATCCATATTTCATGTTTCTGTTACAATTATAGAAATCCGTAAAGATGTTCTCACTCTTTTTTGGGCCTATGTACCTACTGGAATCCCAAGGAACCTATGAAGACCAGAAAACCGAGAACAGACCGAAAAACTACTTGGCACTTCTCAGGTGAGACGATGATTCAATCATTTTTGAACCAAGGTGAAGTTTTCTTCACATTCGTTTCTCCCCACAGCTATGAACATATAATGGGATAAAACTTGATAAAAACCAGTACTTGATGAAATACTGCTGGGACGTACCCATATACCTATGGGTATGTATAATCTTCATGACAAAGTTAACAAATTCTGCATGTACTCTTTTTTAAATTCCTATTTTTTCCTCTTCTGTTTTTTCTATGTTCAATTTTCTCTTGTTTTTCTTCCACTTAAGCTTGCTGTTTCAAAATATGAATATGTATACCTAAATACATATTTAAGTTGGTACTTGTAAGAATGACGAATGTTTTCGCTTTTATATTATCTGTATCTATGATGGTATAATTATCTTATTTGACATGATCCTAAAAATACATAATTTTTTTGTCTTTTCTAAATTAAAATAACCTTGCCCATATATCTAGTATTTTAAAATTTTAGAAGATCTTCCATTCGTGTTTCGTCATTTCCTCATCAGAAACAAATTCGATACAGATTACAAGATCAAAGTGTAGCTACTATTTAAGTGACACCACCACCAGCACTACTAATCTAACAGTACAATTAAAATTATTTTAACTATCTTTAGGCAAAAATTTGAAAGCTAAATAGTTCTGCAAGATCAATATAACTGCAACTGTTGATTCTGTCAAAGGTGAATCATATCAATAGATCATTGATGAGTTGAGTGATGCCAAATATACATATATGAGTTACAGAGATGCTGTTGGATCAATAGGCATGTAACCTAATCAGCAAGTCGGCAACACATGACTTGTAACAGACCTGAACTAATTCGATCAGTCGAAGAGCTTGTACTGGTATTTTAGTACAATCTCCATGTCATATCGAGCTCATTCTAAAACCAGAATTTAGTTTCTAGGAGACATATTCAAATGAAGTTGTATGATATATTCGCATTAAACAAGTCGTTCCCACAAAACTGACGAAACCAATAACCATTTTTATAATTAGTCTACTGTAGTGTTATCTATCTGCTATCATTTAGAACAATAAAAATTGACTTCTTTACAATTCGTTATTAATAAAACTTGGTTTGGTACAAGAAAACGTGGCACAAATTTTCTAGAAGTTCGTTTCATATTTAAATAATTGTTGAAGTTAAAATTTCAGCTAAAAAATTATTAACTGTCATTCCTGCAATTAATTAATAATCCTCTATTCCACATCATGGACTCTGCTGGATCTCCAAGCTTAATTAATATAACAAAGAAATTAATTAAAACTACGTCTTTAATTCTAGAAGAAGTAAAGCTATTATATTTTATGAAACCCTTTTAAATTTTTTATCAAAATATTTATAATTGATGAGTAATATTCAACGATCTTGTCATATTCCATAAAAACGAATTAAAAAAATAATAAAAAAGGTAAACTTCTCTAATGTGATATTTTTTTATCGCAACAAAACGAATCACAAAAATTTATCAAATTATAACGAGGATGACAGCTGAAATGCGAACTGTTGGATATGTGAAACGTCGTTAACAATAGAAGGTGTCATATAGGGTAGTCAGAATGATTTTACATCAACTCTATCTCCATAACTTATAAATTATTCTTCAAAAAAAAATGATAGTAGATATTTTGTCAATAATACGATTATTGTTAGGTTCATCCAACAAATTAATTAAAAACTCCGTCTTCCAGTTCAATTGAAATCAACAACAACACTTAATTCAATACCAAATTAAATTTTGAAATAAAAAAAATCAACACTTCTGAGTGAATGACCGGAATAGAATTGGCAAAAAAACGGTAAGTTCAAGTGCTCCCTTAAATTGTTATATACGATTCTTGACTCTACCGGCTATTTAGGCCTCATTATGTGAAGTGATTGTGTCGTCTTCTCCTTTGAATCCTCTTTCTTCTTTATTACGTCGTTTATCGTTAAACACCGGCTCTTCTAAAAATCAGACCTTATTGGGGAGGACTCACAAATTCAGCTTACTACACTTTGAACTTTTGCTCTATTTAGTTTATTCAAATACAATAGAAGAAACGATATTGTCAATAAAAAACAAAAAGGATTGCGTGACTTAATCCAATTTATGCCACTCCATCATCACTCCCCCTATGAATACCATTAAAAGTAAACTTTTTGTTAGGTGAAAATATGATCATACATTTTCTAGGAATTTTGGCAATTTTATGGTTACTGTGGGGAAAAGTTTATGAGACATCGAAATTAGAGCGACCCAAATTTATAGGAAGGTGAGAATTGATGCAGATAGGAATGGGGGTATGTTTTTGCCTGCTTTCAACAAATAAGAGACACTAATATCTATGTCGCTGCACTGCCATTCAAGTTTCTTTGTAGACGATACTGGCGAAGCCATACGATAGAACAAGCCGGAGTCCACAAATGGTGACGTC